>QKMX01361520.1:0-19532 GCA_003401595.1 Venustaconcha ellipsiformis | reverse complement strand
CACACACACACACACACACACACTTAATGGAAGAGATGATTTTGGCTGCAACAATGTAATCTGCAGCTGGTGGTCTAGTTTGATGTATGTCCGGTCTATGCTCACTCACATTAATTCCCAGTGGAATCTATCTCTGGTTTTGACAGTGAGCAAACTTGCCTAAGTTTGAGCCACTATCCTTAATCTCATCACTGAAGCAGCTGTCATACGTGACTTGGAATGTATGATAACACTAAATTGAACATGCAGAGTGAGCGAGCTAGATATTCTATCCAAAAATTCGAATTAAGTACCGTTTCTTTTCTGATGGTTCAGCCATTCCAATGACACAGCCTGGTTCTTTCCAAAGAACAGCTCACTGGCAATAGTTGACCTATAATAACAATTCATTCCCTCTCCTTGATTGATCTGCTAAGAGAAGGAAAGCTGCAGGACCCAGTACAGGCCCTCAGATGTTACCCAAAATTCATGGACACTATCCGCATCAACTGTAAAAGACTATTCCTACCGCAGAGGACAGAAATACAAGACAACTCATGAGCACTGGCTGCTTGGGTGAGGAGGGTTCTTAAATCTCACAAAATGAGGTACACGGATGAATATTTCAGGTCATAAAATATGAGCAACTTCCATGCACCTGGGCTTGAATGTAATGTTGAGGACATAGCAGAGTCAGCTGACTGGCATGCCCTGTTTGCCTTCTAGCTTCCATTTGCATGAAATTGCCTCGCTAAAGAGAAAACTAAATCTTGTTGGGTTAGTGGTAGCTGCACAGACAGTGACCACTCCCTATTAATGAAAGCGCAACCTTTGACCCAGACAAGAATTTGCCACTCTTTCTGGAACCATTTTGGAAACTTTTGATGGTGAAACAATAATCAAGTGTGGAATCCCACATTGACCTTCCATGTACATGTTCAAACAAAGAGTTTTTTGTTGTACTACTAAGATTAGAAGAAGTTCATTATTCAGGTAGAGCAATCATGCCCCATCTGTAGAGGTAGAATGTTTATCATTTCTCCCTTTTACATATTCACCTAATATAATATGATCGGGTAATGTATTTGAAGGAGAAAGCACATTTTTTTGGTAAATTATGTTGATAGCTTATACCTGATAATGTTACAAATAATCCATTCCACCCTTTTCCAGTGTTTCACACAAGCACAAAAACCCCTGGCTCATCTGGGTTTTAATGTGACTACCCAGTATGTTGAAAGGGGAGTTAACATGTAAGATTAGCTTCTCTTTTTACACAATATATGGGCAAAAAGACAGTTTTTGTCTTTCCAGCAGGGCTGGATTTGGTAGTAAAGGGTTAAGCAAGTAGTCTAGGTGATAACTGTTGAGAACATTAAGTACTTGAGTTAAATTTTGAAGCATGGTATCTAGGGGATAACTCTAGATTACTCTTAACAATTTAGTTTTCTTGCTAAATTACAAGAAATGCTTCAGTTTGTTTGATGTATGTTTATTGTAGTAAGTATAGAATATCCATTCAGCAGGTAATATTTATACCAGTTTATCTTGTTTAATTTCTGTTTTGTTGTCCTTTAGCTCTAGTATGGCAGTTGATGAGAGCCTACACACTGGCCATCTTGACCGAGTTGGCTGGAAATAGCCAGCATACTATCAAAGAGAAAGACATTATTGAATGGGCAAATCAGAAGGTATTATTGACATCTTTGAGGCAGAGTAATTTTGAATGTTGTATTATTTTACTTTAAGGATATTTCACTTTTCTAATTAGCAGTACTTTACAAATAATATTCGCAAGCACTTATTGACTACTTTTGACATTTTAAATTGCATTAAAAAGTGTTTAAAGTGTACAGAATTGATTTCAGAATAGAAAGGTATAATTTCATTGTATGCAAGATTTTTTTATTTTGATGCATGTTTTTGTTTTTTAAAAACAATTTACATTTTCACACTACATTTATTGAATTTAAAAACTAAAATGTATATGCTTATTTTTCAGTTGTTCAGTATAATGTCCACCATTATTTCAATTTGAGGAATGTCTAATATTTGGCTTTTGTGGATATGAACACTATAGACTAAAATTCTTTCAATGTTATGCAATTTTTGTGTAATTCGGTAAAAATTGGAGATTTGAGACACAAATTTTGTCTCTATTGACATACAGCATATTGAATATGCAGTGTTACAGATTGTATATCCTTACAGTCGAGTCCAACTGCAAACTCCATAGACCTGGATCAGCCATTACATAATGCACTAGTAGACAGCAAATCTGAGTCTGTGTGATGGCATATCAGTGTCTATGTTTTAAACTTGTATGCCATTCTTGTTACATTCTTGCAATTTTTAGCAACACTAGGTTTTCAGCAGAGTACCGTTGTTTCTAAGCAATGTATTTTGCCACATGTTTCTATTGTACAAACTTTTGTTACAGAGAGTACATGGAATTATGCAATACTTTTAATATTTATTATCAGTGATTTTCTCCTTTGTACCCTTAAATGTATTTTAAATTCAAATTTTGTTTAATAAATTTTGCTTTTTCAAATGTTATGTTACATATTAAACTTTCAAAGGTGAATATTCTTCAAAACTACTGTTTGTACATGTTGCTTCCAAACACATAAGGCAGTATTCTCATCTTAATTTGGGCTTATTATGTTGCAATACTACCTTGCCATCCATGCCTGTTAAAAGTTGCTTTTTGGCCCATAATGTTGTAATGTTGGAGAGATTTTAATGTAACTTTAGCCACACATACATCATGATTAGCCATGCCCCATCTCAATGTCAAGGTCATGACAAAGGAATATATAATTCTGTGATTTGTATCCTATTTAGAGAATATATTTTAAACTATTGAACATATTTTAAGGCTGACTTAAATGTCGTGACTAGATGGTTTGTTGTGTAGCATTGCCACAATCACTGGGACAAGAGCATGGTCACATCAAGGGAATATGTTATTCCATGTCACATATCCTTGTATAGATTATAAATTTTAACATGAGATTTTTTAATACATGGGATGTTAGTAAATTTATATATCATGCCCATACCAGAGTGATAAAACCTGTCTCAAGGTGAAGGTCACAACAAAGAAAAGATGTAACATGGATTTCTATTCTTACGGTTGCAGCAAGACATAATTTAAGATAATGGCCATTTTCCTTTTCCAGGTTGTCAGTTTTGAACTTTATTAAGGTACACACCTTATTATACTATCAAGGTACACACCTTATACAGAAGTTGTGTTCCATGATCAATGATCAAGGTCAATAGTGGGAACAAATTTGTGAGATTGGCTATTTGTGGTACTTTCGTTATCAGTGAGATTTACTTGTGTAAATTGTGCCCATTTGTTTCAGTGGTCCTCTCAAGAGAAGTGTACATTTTTAAGAGAGGTAATGCTTGATCATAAGCCTCATTTCCTGACCTTATAATTTTATATTTTACCATTTTATCCCTGCCATTAGTGACCACTCTATTTGAAAGACCATATTTTCATTGCAGAGGTGGCCTCATGAAAGAGGTAGACCATTATTTCTGGTTTATCTCAAAGTCCAAACCAATAGAGATGTAGGAACAATATTCAAGGCTACAAATGGATGCCATTTACTCATCCTTTCCACAGTAAATCTGGAAACATAAAGAACCCATGACATGACTATGTTCTGTCTTATATTATGACACATCCATGTACCACAAATCCTTAGTTGTTAAATTTTTGCTTATGGGGAATTATTGGTAGTAAAGTAGCATTGCTAGTCTGTATTGACATGAAACATTTTGTAGCTTTGAAATCAGTGCATTTCATGGCAAAGACTGAATCAGTTTGTTCATGTGTTTTCAGTTGAAGATGGCAGGCAAGCAAACCAGTTTCCGTGACTTCAAGGATCCATCGTTGTCAGATGGGAAAGTCATCATTGATTTATTAGACAGCATTGTGCCAGGAAAGATAAACTTCAGTCTGGTGAAGGACTGTCAAAGTGATGAGGTATGCAGATAAATCCATTCAGCTGGATCTTTAGGAATGTAGCTCACTGAGCAGGACTGTTTTAGGGCAGATCACACTATTCATATCTACAGTTGCACTTTTTTTAAGAGTTATAGTTAGGTAGCTCATTGAAAAGCATTGAAAATATTCGTCTTTAATTTCCTTTTCAAGATAATGTGTCACCATCTAATTAGTCAGGATAATGTATTAAATAAATGAAGCCCAAAAAATAGGGGTCTTTTGGACAGTTATTTTCATCATACAGAGTGAATGTTTCCATTTTATTTCAGTGATAGATTTGATAAATATGTTCAAAGTTAATTTTCATCTGCAGATTTTGGACTCAAAGAGAGTAGAAAGCAGTATTTCAAATTTTAAGAAACCTTAAATATAGTGAGATGATGATTAATTATGTAATATTTAATAAAGACTGTTATTTGCTAGGTGCTGAGTCATCTCCATTTAAAGACATATGTCATTTCTGTTTTACTCTGTGAAGCAGGAACTTGCAAGAGATGTGATATAGTTATGAGCATCAAATCCAAATGATGAAGTTTACACTCTGAATGTCTAACATTCTCTTAAAGTTCTGTTTATGGAAAAAATGGCTAATTGTACACAGTAGAAAAATGGCTCTGCAAACTATGCGGCAAAGCAAAAGTTCTCTTGTGCTGAAACATGCATGTCATTTTTTTTAATTCATATCATTTCATCCAAGATCATAAATAGGTAAGTTTGCAAAATTTTTTTTTACTTGCTTCATGGTACTCACGATCTTTTTATTTCATGCTAACTTTGTTTCTTTTACTAATCTTTATCTGACAGGTGCGTCAAATCATGAGTCATGCTCATCAGTTCCAAACATCTAAATATATAAGAACTAGTAGCATCTTTACTTTTTTGTACATTTAATCTTGAAATGTTGTATGTTCAATTACAAAGTTTTTTTTTTTATAAATTGAAGTTCACAGAAGAGGTAAAAACTGTCCAAGTTCATCTTTTAATCTTCAGAGTGAATGAGTGAAATTATTTTTTTCTTTGCTTTCACATTACATTTTCACAGTAGTATCTTGTTATTGACATGTCTCATATCTATCTCTCCTTACAAATGGAGTATTTAGGTTTAAGGAAAAGAAACTTTATTTTTCTGTTTTTAGAGTAAAAGTAATAAATCCAGTTTTAATAAGGATTTTAAAATCAAGATCTAGATGAAGGTAGAATGCTGTCAGAAAAAGTGCTTGATATTTATAGACAAAATTTATGATAAAAAAGTAAAATAAAACAATCTCGTTCTATTCTTTGGTTATTTTCTTTGGAATGATAAATGAGGAAAGATAGAATACAAAAGAGAGAAAACAAAATTACATTTATTTTAGTATCACTCATTTTGTTCAGTACTGATTCCAGTGGATTTTATTAATGTTCAAAAGCTTGAATTAAGACCCAATGTAATATTAGCCCTATATGGTAAAGAAGTAAACATCCCCCTCAAACCAGTGTTTGTTGTGTTTCATTCTTGCAGATTAAAAAAGCTATTTTATAAATAAGCATCATTTCTGTAATCTGGGAATAAAAATTAGCTTTACATGCATTTGTTTTTTTTTTTAACTCTTTTAGTAAAGAATTATAATTCATTTAATATCATTTCAGTGCATGTGTATCTGGAAGCTGTAATTTCCATTCACTGTCTGGAGTTGATACATTGTGATAAAAGTTAGGATAGAACACTTATTCAACTAGATTCATCATTCAAGTGAAACTATTTTGGAAAATTTTAAATCCTTGTGAAATCATTTTCTTCTTTATTCCTGCATGCTTAATCACAATGAAAATTATGACATGTAGAATACTAGAATTTTGAAGTACAATTACTAATAAACCATTAAGTATCTACACTAATTACTGTCAAGTATTGGAGCTCAGACCTCACTGATTTCCTGACAAAGCCACTTAATTGAAATTATGTCACTCCAGTCTGGTGATGTGCACAAATGTTTGTCAGGTGAATAATCCTGAATTGAACAAGTACAGTATTGTCAAAGCCATAGATAATTGGGGTGTCTTTCACACATTTTCAGATGAGCTGCAATTATACATTCATCATGAATTGGTTTGAATTATACAGTTTTAAATAAAGTCTTGTGTCTGAAATTCATTCATACACAAGGCAGGCTCAAACAAAGGACTGATTCCATTGTTTTTAAATTTATTTACCATCCATGTACTTTGATGGGCTTAAAACACACAAAAAGTATTGACCCTGCTTGTTAACTGCATTGAACAAAGGGCAGCTGGTCATGTATTTGGTTCATGTATCAAATGATGACATTCTCAGAACCGAGGGGGATTCAAGTTGAATTTTACCACTCTTATGCCACTATAATACCTGCATGATAACCAAAAAGTAATTTATGGTTTCCATGTTATGGATGATTTTAAGGAAGAGATTATACACATGTACTTTAATAGATTGGCTTAGTGTTATTGGCTGTGTCATCTCCCTTTCATGTTGAGTATAAGCAATTGATCTTGACATATTTCATTTATACTCATACAGGTGATAGTAATGTTTTAATCATTGAAACAGCCAGTTTGTTGTTTGCATGATTTTTTTTTCTTTTGTATTCTTTTTTTTTTGTATATGTAGAGGTAGGGTGATGTAATTAAATATCTTTGAGAAGCGAAAACAATGAATTTAGATGGCCTCAAAAATGTCTGTATTTTAAAACCATGCAGATAGAGACCCATGAATATAAATGTTATTAATATGATGTTGTCACAGGCTTTTGAAGTTTGAGTCTGTTGAGTCTGATGTTCATATGCCATAATACAAATGGTAACTTGTAAACAAGCTGAATTTTGTTATGTTAGAATTGAAAATATGATTTGCAACTAGTTATTGTTCTCATTAGATCACTGTTTTCAGTGTTTAAATTTTATATAGTCCTTAAGTGTACCAGAACAAGGGGATTATATTTGTAAAATATGCAACTTCGAAAACACATTTTTTTGCTGCAATAGATACCTCTTTTTAAGTCGTTAACTCACAAATAGTCAACTTAGATAAGTATGTGGGTCATAGCCCATTTTGACCAGCCTGGTAAGTAATGTGACACCATAGTTTGTCTTGGTAATGCAGCTGGACAAGATTTGGTTTGGTTTGGCGTGTTATGGAACAGCAATGTCACAGGTAGGCTAGTTAGTTCCGAGATGATTGGAATAAAGTGACCTGCCTAAGGACTCCATGGTAGCTCACCCGGACTGATCTGATTTTAGGATTCAAACCTGTACCTTTTTGGTCTGTCTTACTAATCACCGAACCACTGTAGTTTTTCAGATGATGAGGCTGACTATAATCAAATAATCATGTAAGATTTTGAAAGTTTGCAGTCAGTCTTAACCTTAATTGTGTTGTTTATTGAGTATCTTGCACAAATTCTTATTTAAAAATAGTATTTATGAAACAAGAACAATTTCTGGTATCGGAAGATTTTAAGTTTTTTTAAATAAATTTCATAAAGTTATTTGTAAATGAGTACAAAATGTAAGAGCTTATTTATCACATGGCAAAAGTAATTATTCAAATGTCACAAAATAGTAAACTGAAATGGCATCACAGAACATTCAATGCCATGAATGACTTTGCAGTAAACAATATTGTGAGCTCATTGTTGTTTGTTTTTTTTGCTAGTGTGTGAATTGGTTGATTTACCAAGAGAAATAGTTTTTAATATTTACTCCAGTAAATTATCACAAATATTTTTTCATGATGGTTAATAGACAAACATTGTTACTGCCAAGAAATCTTGTATGCCATTTTGTCAGTTGCTTGGTCTTGTGGGAAGAATGTGCCCCTGTAATGCAGGAGTACTTGTTCCAATCCTGCAATATTCTTGTGTTTTTCATAATTTTTTTTTAATGCATTTTTTCCTTTAAGTTTAAGAAAGTGAACACAGCAGAACAAATCTGCTAGCCAGTATGTTCAGAGCTTAAAAAAAAGATGTGCTTGTTCTGAATGAATAACGCATTTATTCCATCATGTGGTTGAAAAACTGAAGTTGTTTCACTCATTGGACTAAATATATTCAATGTTGACTTGATACAGGCAACTATCCTTACTAGTACAAAATACTGAATATGGGTTAAGCAATGCCACATCAATTGTTATTTGATAAAAATATGTTTGATACAAGTTTTGAAAGAGGACTAGAAAGAAACCGTAATATATGACTGTTTTTAGCCACGGCTGTGTTATGTTCATGGGGGCAAGTTTATACAGTAGGCTACTTTATTTATTAGTCAAGCAGCAACATTTGTCCGAGAAAATAACAAGATCAGGAAGAATTCTGTTTGTTTTATTTTAGTGCTGATGCTACATATATCAGCTTTGCTAGGTCTCCCATTTTTTTCAGAAAGAGAAGAAAAAGAACTTGGATAGTTTTAATATTTGATAATAACCAGGCATATTAATTCAATAATATGTACTAATCAGGTTTAATTGCTTTTTCTTTATTTCTCAGGACAAGATGGCCAATGCCAAGTATGCTATTTCGATGGCCAGAAAATTGGGAGCTCGTGTGTATGCCTTGCCAGAAGACATTGTGGAAGTTAGGCCCAAGATGATGCTGACAATATTTGCTTGCATCATGGTTAGAGGGTACAAAGGCTCAGAACATCAAACAGAATAAAATTGAGGGGAGATAACTTTCATAAAATTATCATTAAGGTAAACATAATAGATTTCATATTATGACATTACTTAGAGAGAAAATGCTTTTATATCTTGTCACATTAGGTGGAAAAGCTTGTTACCTTGTACAAAAGAATTTGTATTTTACTATAAAATATTTTAACATTAGACCTTAGGATAAATGTGACTTTTATTGACAGTACGAAACCCTGTTAGTTTCTACATAGCAGACTATCAATTATGGGGTGGGTATATCGTTCACAGCACTCATTAGTACATGAAAAAGAGGAGACCAAGTATTTAGAAAGAATAAAGAGGAATAATGTCTTAAAAATATACTTTTTTTGTGTTGATGCATATTTGTTTAGGAGAGAGTATGGTGGAACTTGACACCTCATGAAAAGATTGTCCGAATGTGCATTCTTGGCTCTCATTTAGTTCTCAGACTCCTTGATCCAATTAAAACAGATCATTATTTGCCATTATGAAGTCATGAAATGTTCATGCCAAGCAGTTTCCAATTTTTATTCTAGCCAGTTCCTTGTTGTTCAGCAATAACTTGGATGCTGTCACAAATGTTGCAGATTTTACTGATCTGAAAAAGCACTAAAACTTTTTTTATTGAAAAAATTTCTGCACCAATTCTGTTTTGTGTGTGTGTGTATAATTTACCTGCTGTTGGTACATTCATGTATATCACAATAACAGCAAAAGGATTTTCTTGTGTCTAAAATCTTGTCTAAGCTCATGGAGCAACCTGTCATGTAAAGGTGAATTAATGGTTTGTCATTTAGTCTGCAACATAGAGGTAATTTGTCTTGCACAAAAGCCTGCAGTTTATACAAGATGTTGGTATTCTGAATATATACTATGTAAGCTATGTTATAAATCTTTTCCGTCAAGGAATGCAAGTATTACAATGTTACATGAATCGGGACACAGTGACATACAAAGCAGGCATTGATTAAACTTCGACTTTTGATGGCAGGTAGTTCAAAATGTACATCCTTCAGTTGTATTTTATTTTCTTTGTTGATATGATTTGCATTTAAATAACAATCATTTTTAAATGCGTAACTTAAGCTGTTGTTAGCTATTTGGGTACTTGAACCAACCCATTTGTTCTTTGCTTAAAATTTGCAACCCACTGACCACAAGTTGGATGCTTTACTGTCTGAAATATCCTACTCCTTGCATTCAAATGCTTCATCTTAACCAAGATTATTGTTCACAAAAAAAAAACGTATATAAATTAAACAGTCCCTGCATGAAGCATATATACACTTAAACAGAATCAAAATGTTGCACAGTTGTATGTAAACAAGAACTTGTTTAGGTTAGAGTCTTGTTCTAAAGTAGGCATATTTGCTGTGCATCAGTTGTAATTATCTCAGTATACATATATATTGGCATATATCATTCATTTGTATTAATTGGCCTAATCTGTGATGTCTGTTATGTTTTGTCATTATTTGAGTGGAGTTGAACTATTTAAGTATGAATCAAGGGATGTAACTAGCTGTAAATTTTATACCAGTCCCTAATAATCTGTATATGGGATGAAACGAGTAACTACATACATGTATATCTTTGTTAAAATTTATATACAATTACTTTGTTTAAAATAGAACTTGAATAGATGTATTTTCTATATATGTACTGTATTTAATTTTCCATAGACATTGCTTTGAAAATTGTAATGTTGGGTTCAGTTTTGCTTGTACAATTTTGAATAGAGCAGTTTGGTGTAGAACAAACATTTTGTCATTTATATCTTTCTGGAAGAAAAATGAAAGAAAGATGGTTTTTAAAAATTACTTTTTTTTGGATCTTTTCATGTTATTAAGGTCTGCATTACCAATAGGATCAAAATTAAATAATGGGAACAGTATTGTTTTTCTTCATTTATACTTTGTAAAAAGAACAGTTAGTAAAACCAATAATTGTTTATTTTAGGTAAGTTTTAAAAATTATGTTCATTTTAATAATGAGAAAAGAAGCAAGACTTCCATATCTTAATATTTCTAACCATTGTACTATCTTTGACATTCCATGCTGCTAATAGCATATTCTTATTAAACCTGCAAGAGAAAGTAGTATATCCACTGGCATTTGATTTTCGTGTATTATGCCATGGAAGGTTTGTATTTCCATTTTACTGGTTATGTAGATATAAATATGTGTAATACAGTCTAAAATACACTTGTTGATCTATGTAGTGTCTTTAGTGGTGGTTTGATGACATCCTTGAAAATTTATTACTACATTCCTTGTTATTGCATTCACTAATTGACATGTTAGATGCCTTTCTGATATCAGTGGTTATCTGTATTATTAAATTTTTTTGTGTTTGCTATCAACTTTGATGCATTATTTAGTTGTCAGACCAGTTCATGTTTTTATATGCATTTCAGGATTATCTTTGATACCAGAAAAATATTTTGCTATAATAATGTGTTCTATAAAGTTTTTTTTGCAAGGATTACATTTAAAAAAAAATTAAATAATTTTTAAATATTTTTTTTTATAGTTGATGAATCTGCTTTAATGTGGGTTTTTATTTTTCTTCAAAAGAAATTGACATGAGTGGAATAAATGTATATGAAAAACCATACCAAATGTTGGTCTATTTTCTGTTGTATTATTAAGAAGAATGAAGTTAGGTAAAAATGACCAGTTTTCACACAAATTTTCTCTTGTACTTGAAGCCTATGATAAATTAAAATTCTGTGTAGAAATGAGCTTCCTTTAATGCTAATGCCATTTCTTCCAAACACAATAGTCAAGTCATTCTAATGTCCTGAAAATTTTTTGTTCGTATTTTTTTTAAAAACAAAACCATGTTAAGTGGTATAAAAAGCCATCAGTTTTGACAGATTTCTGATCTGTACTTAACTCTCCCTCCCTGCTTAAAAAAATAAAATGAAAAAAAAAAACTTTTGTCAGAACTTTCAAAAGAACCAGGAGGAAGGATGATAAATAGGAAATAAAACAAATCAAGATAGAATGTATATGCTTTTCATGAGATTCTTAAGGTTTTTTTGGGATATTCTCTTATATAAAGTGAACCAGTGGATTAAAATAAGGGCTTGGTAACGTGTTGAATTTTTAGCATAAAGAAGTTTGCATTTATGTATTTAGATATATTTTATGGTAAATTTTGTAAAGATATTTTTTTTCCCTTCATTGTCAAATTTTTCCTTGAATTTAAGATGGTGGGAAGCTAAATATTTTTTTTAGTTGGTTATTGTCAGAAATACAATTTTGATATAGTTTAATACATTGTTTTATTGAGCTGTGAAATGTGAAAATTATTGATGGAAAGCCCATAATATTTGTATTGCCTTCATAACATGATTTTAAAATATCCCCTAGTAAAGTAATTTTGTGAAGCTGAAGCCATGGAGACGACTAATATATTATATTAATGTGGAGCATTTGTGACCTATTTATCTAGTTCACTCATTAATGACATATCCTTGTCCAATACTGTAACAATTTAACATTCCTTGAAAGCAGAAGCAAGGGACCAATCATGAACATCTAATTGCTAAGTTCTGTGTATTTGTTGAATATTGGAAAGTTAAAATTAAGAGACTTTTATTGTTATTTTTTAAAATTGTATGCTTGTGTCAAGAAAGGTAATTTGTAGGATAGGTACATATCAAATGTTCAAGATTTAGAGCATGTAACAATGCTAGACATTCATGAATAAAAGTCTATAATCCTTTTAATAATACACTAGTTTTTGTTGTTCTTTGTAGAATGTTGAATAGAGGATCTTACTTGAATACAGATTTTAAATGAAATTAATGAAAAAAAAATAATTATTTCAATCTTCTGCAAGCCTTGGCAAACAAGATTTTGAAATCATTCTACACATTTTGCAAGGTCTATGGAGTCTATCAACATATTGAGAAATGAGACCCACTTAAATAGTTTAACAGATTGCTTTCTTAATTGATATCATTATTTACATTGGGAAACAGTATGTCATATTAATGCTTAAGGTCTTGCATGTATCCAGACAAAAATTAATATCAATTCTTTTACAAAGCCCCCCCTCCTATTTAGTCCTCATAATTTGGAATATAAAATTTTCATTAAAAATTCATGTGCAAATTCGGTAAAATCTGGAAGAGTTGGCATCTGTGCAGTTTTGAAGACCTGAAATGAGATTGGATTACACAAACATATTTCTAGTTTTCAGTAAATTGTTAAAAAATATTAAATTGGCTGATCCAGAAAATTAAAGGAACTTGACTAATGCATATCATCATGTATTTATCAGGTATAATGTACTTTAAATTTTATGTTAACATACACAACAAAATTGGAAAGAGCTTCAAACAGTGATGGACAGGTAACTTCAAGTGATAAACTTGTTTCCTAAATGTCACTCGTACATGAATACTTCACTGAAGAATGAGATGGTTTTGTTCAGGGAAATGAGTTGAGTGACACCAAGAACTGGATTAAAACCAAAATTTTTAAATTTAGTTACCAGTTGCACAACAAGTTATGCTATAATCTTGATGGCTAAGATGGTGTAATGTTGATGTTCAGGAAACCAAAAACCACTAACCATGGCAGAGCAACCAAGTACTCTCACATGTATCAGCGCCAGAGGTACAAAATGATGGCTATTCCACCAAAAAGGACATACTGGGCTCCGATTGCAAGCCAAAATGTGCTAATATTCTAGTACAGAAAAAACTCGTTAATGTGTTGAGCACACAGGGAAAAATCTTGTGTAGATTGCAGGTCTCATAGTTTGCCTTCTGATTGAGGATGTCATAATTAATGCAATGCTTCAGTGGTTTAACACTGCTCACTACATAACATCCTCATTTATTCAAACGTATCATTTTATATGAAACGAGTACAATATTAAGGGACCTTAAATGTGTTTTAAGGTGCTCACCTTTACAGATCAGTCACACATCTCCTGTACATGTGAGTTTAAGTCTTGGCCTGACTACCATGGTTATGTGGCAGTAGATTTATGTAGATCACAGTTCTTCCCTCTGGCAAAATATATTAGCCAACGTGTAGATGTGCTGAAAAATGGCATTACCTCCGCCCAAAAAATCGACCCAATCAATAATAAAACAGTTACCCGGGTATGCGAGTACCTGCCAGTTTATAATAATCTGGGTAATCAAATGAACAACCAGGTACCTGTTTAAAAAAAAGTATTCCAAATTCAGATTGAGAGAATAATGACTACAGTTCGAGGCTCGTGTCCTGTGCACATTTATCCATCATCACAGGGGTTCATATGGCTTCTAACAATTTATTTGTCACACATGTACTATATAATAACAGAAGGGAGAACACTTCTCTTTCTCATGTGACCTATTTAAGAATCAACGCTGATATTTAAAGCTAAACCGCCCCAACTCATGCCTGTCCATGGTTCCTATGCCATTTTTCTTGCGACTTAAACCTTCTTGTTTTGAGATCCTGATGATATTAACTAGGCCAGTACCTTTTGTTGACACTGACAGGAAGTACTGATTAAGTAAACAATATTTCTTGAAATAATACTTAAATAGGTACTAAAATTCAAATAAAAGCAAGTACAATATAAATGTCTGCTTTAACTAAGTCTATTTTTGCCTCAAGTTAAAAGTACAATATAAATGTCCAGTTTAAGTATTATCATTTTTGCCAGAAGTTTGTGGCACTGGAGCGAGTATTAGCTGTCCAAGTCAGGGCCGCTGTTCACATTTACTTACTGGACATTTATTAGCAGGAAACCCTGATATTTTTGTCATGGCAAAGGGCAACGCAAAAACCTGGTTACTGTACTATGCACTTATAAAATATTAGGAAAGAATGAACAAAATTGACAACAATACAGTATTACATTTTTCGCTGAAATATTTAAATATATGGGAATTCTTTGTCATTTAAAAACACTAAAAAAAATTGACGTGTGTATATATTCTAATTTTTGCATTAACTTTACTCAAAACAGTTCCAAGAAAACAAACGGGATTATTGAATGTGAAACTGCTTGTCATAGATTCATTCTACTGTGATATTACATATGTAGTGGACCAGTCTAAATTGAAAATAAATGGCACCAGATGGCACATAAAAACAACGGGCTGTATTGATGGATGTGACTGCTGGATGTTATATGACTGAAAAATGTTAGAGGAGAGGAATTTTGTTAAAAACATTAAACATTTGGAACTTAAAAACATTGTACCAGACCACCGTTAAGAGAAGAAAATGTCCGGTTGAGGTTACAAGTCATTTGTGGACTATTTACGAAAGTTACTGTAGACTAGTTAGAGTGTCAAGCATGAAAAATGAATCCATTTCTTTTGTGTCTATACTCTTGTATTAACTACTAATCCACATGGATTTAGCCAATTTGTGGCAAAAATTTCAACTGCAGATCCAGGTAAGTAGAAAAAAATAAATGTATGCTAAAAGAAATATGTTTTTCATAGTTTTCTGTAATTATGGCATGTAATGTAGAGATTGCTTTTTTTTGCACAGATTATGGTTTTTGCCATTTATATTTGTAATAAATCATGCAATTATTCTAATGCCTCTCTTGGAGGCTGGCAATGTGTGAACAGGTACCTGGTAGAAATTTCTGAACATTTTGACATCTATAATCATTACAAAGCTGTCCATGGAAGCTATACCATATGTAGTGTGATCACATCATAATATCTCCATATATTTTACTACCACTTAATGTTCATATGTGTATTACAACAGAAACTGTGTTTTATTGATGGTCCTTGTAATAAGGGAAGACTATATATTCCCACAATATACAACACAATATACAACCCAAACGCCAATTTATCCATTTTTTAAAAAATGTAGCCAGAGGATTTGGATAAAATGAAGCTCTGCTGTGTTAGTCCATTTAAAAGAAAACAAACAGAAATCAACTCTTATTGGAGATTTGTCTTTTTATTTTAATTTTGCGGACGACAGTGACAACAGTGTTACATATAAATACAACTACATGGATACACATTCACCTAAAAAATTGTCTACAACTGGTGTCGCTTAATAAAGAAAACACTTAACAAATTAAAAGCAATGGTTATTAAAATCAATTTACATCATAATTGAGATTTTTTTTCTTATTTGTATCCATTGCACTATCTAAAATGATGCAAACAGCATTAAAGAGACTGTCATTAAAGAAAAAAGCACCAAAAAATACCTATTCTTAAAAGCAAATATATCAGGTTTAACTGGTGTCACTGAATATAATTATATCCTGGTATTATTTTGAATATATGCATCCAAGTGGGCATATATGCATCTTCAATTCTCAGATAAATATTACTTAAAAATATCAAAAACTATGAAATGTGGCTATGACACGCTTGTTTTTGTATACCTTGCAAAAATTCACCGTCTTGTCTGTCACAAACGTTCCACTTCCTTGAACCATGCCTTTTTGGCCCTTATTAAATGATCCTGAAGTCTATTCTATGGAAATCAGACAATTCATGTATGGAGTGCTGTTTTTGTTTTTTTGTGCCAAACTACAAACACATAGACTAAGACATGCCATTGCATAATCCAGGGCTATTTTATATGGTATCACATTTAAAAAAAAAGAAACAGATATTTTACTGATAATTATGATTGTTGTACATGGAGTCGCAAGACATTATTTGCACCAAAAATGATAGAATAACTTGAAAAAAAATCTAAATGTGGAAATCATTAACGACTTGAGTTTTGTCTGTTAGCAGAGGAAATTTTAAAATGCGAAATAAGAATACTGACCTTCTGAACAACACCTAAGGAGTACTGCAATTTTTTTTTAAACAGAGGAGTATCTGTTAGAATATTAAACTGAAATAGACTTTACATCAAGTTGTTTGGGTACTGTTCTTTAAGCATGTTCAATTACCAACTCTCAAACAATCCTATATGATCAAGGAAAATATCATGCAGTCCATGTCATAGACTTGATTCTTTTTCAATGTGTTATAATTCTACTAATTATTTTGTTCCTTTTAGATAATGACATAACAACATCTGAACATTTATTTTCTGTTGCTGATGCAGAGGGGAAGTGGCCATTATTTACTGATGGGTGTTTATCAGAAGATATGTGTTAACTTCTTAATATCCAAAAATGTGTTGTATAATCTAATTTTATTAAAGAAAATTCTGAATGAACCACATCACCATTTTGGGAGACGTTAAATAAACTGGATAAATTAGGTTCAAATAGATTAGTTGCTCCTTATATTTAAGCCTTCCACATGCAATTCCTTTGCAAGCACCACTACAAATCATGCTAGTTATTAAAATTATTTAATTTCTGTTACATGCAACATACTCAGTTCTCTTGCTGAATATGTGGATAAATTTACTGTTCATAAAAAAAAATTGATAAGATACTATCAATCTTCTGCCGATGCAGACATGAGGCTTAAAAAGTTCTGAAACCATTTAGGTATTAAGAACATAAAACATGTCTCCCAATAAAATGGAGAGAGATTAACTAATCAAACAAACTGCTTACTGCACAAGAATATTTACATCCATCTCATTAAATAGCTAAATAGCACTTATGATACCTGAACAATTACTGAAAATTTTTTGACACCAGAAAATATTACTATTTCACCTAGAAATTAATTGGCATTTGGGAACCTCAATCATAGAGCAATTCTGTATTTTACATATAAACTGATAGCTTCAATACAATACCAATAAGCATGAAAATATATCATTGCCTTGTTAGAGAATGTGCCTATTTGATCTAAATGAAACTAGACAAAATTACAGTACTCGCGTTTTGTGATCCTACCATGTTTCAGCCTTGTCAACAGTTTACAGACAATTTAACAAACAAATGAAAAATAATCATAACTTAAATGACTTTTGGAATATATTTGCACAGAAGAGGTCTGATTTTTTTAAATTCCCGATTTGAATGTCAAGCTGACAAAAATCCAATTTACAAAATATCACCATTATTAGCATGTTCACTCGTTACAAGCCGTATTTATAGTCTCTAGGTTCCTAACTCTATTTTAGAGGAATCGGTCTAATAAAATGATTAACTATTTTGAGTACACTGAAACAACAATGGGGACATCTCGGACTTTAGACTTATGTCTGCTAAATTATCAAATTGGTTACAAATATTAAAAAATTAATCTACTAAAATTTATATTTAAAGTTCTTTGTTCAGGTTAGGTAATGATCAGTTATGAATCAGTTAACAATATATATAAAACACATGCATGAAAGGCTGAATTGTGGTGGGTGACCATCATGTATGAATCACCTATGTCAAAAATAACAATTGATCATTATGGGCAAAAAACTCGGGTATGTTCTCAAATGACCTTAACTGAATAACTCTTAACAGCTACTAATATACAAAATATTTTAATACAGTATTCCGCCCAGCGGTTTTAAAGTGTTAAAAGCAACTCAAAAAGATACTGCCAGACTGCTTCATCAAGTACAGGGGTAGGGTGGGTGGGTGTACATATATATTTACAATATAACCAAGATATATCACACAACAATAATGAAACCGTTTATTACTGTATATACTTGCATACAAGTCAGACCCAACTGCCAACAATATAGACCCTGATCTGCTGTTGTATAATTCAATGGCAGATGAGGGTTTATCCTACTTGTCCTACAGTTTAATCGTAAACAGCATAGACCTAGAGCTGCCAGTGCATTATACAATGGCAGATGAGGGTCTATGAAGTTTGCAGTTGGATCACACTTAAAGGCAACTATATATGGTATTTACATGATTATGAACACAGTAAAAGGTGCCTATAATGGTTAAAAAATAAGATGATTTACCCATGGGTTTATAAATACATCAAATTTATGCTAGCACATTGGCACCATAGTGAATCAAATACAGGTATGAATGTTTATGAAACATTTTTATACATGGCTGAGGAGACAAATTTTGTGTCAATACTTTCTTGTATGAGGCTTGGACTGAAACATAAAACTCTGTATTCACTGCAATTATTATTAATTATTCAATTACATGAGTTACTGTACCACTGGATATAGGTTCACAATTATAATACTGCATGTATAAGAAATGAAAATCTGGCATGGACCTTTTAGTTCAATTATTAAAAAATTAAATTTAATTTAAATAATTTGTCATAAACCACTAAGGTAAATTGCAGTAACAATTTACTGATCATAACTTTACCATGGAAAATAAACCATGGCATGCATTGTTAATTAGGAAACTTATTAAAATTACTTAATCATATAACAAATTCCATAGAATGTGATGTTTATGCTTTTTCACTGCAGCATGTTCCAAATACATTGTGATGTCACTGGACCATGAAAAGTGGATCATTGTGACCTTTTGCTTTTATAATGATATACATATTATCAATTATTGTAACTTTACATGCAAGAGAAAAATTAAACTGGATGCATAAATTTATGCTATGCCAACAACCAAAACAAATCAACTTCGTCTCTTGTTATCTCATTACTAACAGCCAATACTAGGGCTATTGCCAAATATGCTTATAAGTAGCGTGAGACTGCAAACAACAAAGATCCTGATCTGATGAGGCATGATGTACCTGCAGATCAGAGTCTATGTTGTTCATTCTAATGATTACTCCAACAAACTGCACAGATCCAAATCTGTTGGCGCATTATGTCACAGTAAATCTGGGTCTGTGCAGTTTGCAGATGAAATCGTCTTATAAATGAGCATATACAGCAGCCTCGTGAATAATTACCTAAAATTATGAAATATAGTTTGCCTTGAAGAACTTACTATCACAACTTGACAACAATAAAGAAAAGATATAGGAAATTACAATTAGACAATTAAAC
>QKMX01361516.1:9860-21009 GCA_003401595.1 Venustaconcha ellipsiformis | reverse complement strand
TTAGGTCCCTCCACCATGTGTATTTCTTGGGCAGCCTCCCTTAGGTTGGCTTTCACTACTCAGCGTCATAGTCTCCTGCTGGAGGTTCATATTCTCCCAGTTCCGGGATGTTTGTAGTTTTGTCAGTTGGCGTTTCTGTAGCTTTGACTTTTTTGAGAAAGGAGTTGCTAGCCCCTCGCCCAACCCTCCTCCTTTTTCATCCGGGCATGGGACCAGCAGTGGCAAAGTTCGATGTTTTAGTAACCAAGTTCAATTACAACAAGAAAATCAGTAATGGGAGACAAACCATACAATTAAATTCAAATGAGTTCACTAGCCTGCTTCTATTGTCTATTAAGTAACTTCAACATTATTTTGAAATCAGTCTAAGTACTTAATGTCAAAATGATGCTAGTCTGTAATATGTTGAGAACTTGGACCTGAGTAACAATTTAGTTTGAATGTCCCATAAGTCTACTTTCATGCGTGTGTGTGTGTGTGTGTGTGTGTGTGTTATCCTTTCATTTTGCCCTCCTCTTCCTAATTTCTTTGAAATATTTATTTCAGAAAACTAATTTACTTAGAAATGCACTCTTAAAATACTATTTTATGTTACTTTGATGTTTCTGAAAACTTATTAGTTAGCAGATGCTGGTCCTTTAAAATACATGTGAAACAATTTATAAGTATATACATGTTTACAGCTGTCTTGAAAATCTCTTGTTTCAAAATAGCACACATTGATATGCATGTAGAAATACTGAGTAGGGAAATTTTACTTTGATCTGACAATATAATTAAAACTTCCAAATAAAGGTGCCATACAATCATGACAGGGATATAATAAGCTTTAAACTCAGGAAGTGTAAAGGAAATACATGAATTGTTAGTCACCTTGTCAAAGTTACTCAGAGTGAGTCATATCTATTCAGAGAGATCAGATATGTGACTTGAATATCCAGTCACATAAATGAAGTGCAGGTATAGAACTGTTACAAAAGAATTCCAATAAAATCATACTTTAATCTTAATTAGTGATGTGGAGAAATGTCATTTAATTTTAATGGGTAGTTCCCATATCATGGGTAGCCACATGCATGTTTATTTACATGCTTACCAATTTTGTAAATGGTTAGCAGGCAGTAAATGTCACAGCCTTACCACTGGAAACTCATTGACCCCTGTTTAGCATTGACACAACTGGAAACCCAATATTGCCCCCTGATTAGTAATGACACCACTGGAAACCCAGTATTGGACCCTGATTAGGATGGACACCACTGGAAACCTAATACTGCCACTTGATTAGGAATGTCACCACTGGAAACCCTATATTGGCCCCTGATTAGGAAAGATGCCACAGGAAACCTAATAATGACCCTTGATTAGAAATGACACCACTGGAAACCCAATACTGGCCCCTGATTAGAAAGGACTGGACTGGAAACCTAATATTGCCCCCGATTAGGAATAACATGACTAGAAACCCAATATTGACCCCTGATTAGGAATGACTTGACTGGAAACCCAATATTGACCCCCAATTAGGAAGGGCACCACTGGAAACCCAATAATGATCCCTGATTATGATTGACACAACTGGAAACCCAATATTGTCCCCTGATTAGGAACGACACCATTGAAAACCCAATATTGCTTTTTGATTAGGAATGACACCACTGGAAACCCAATATTGTCCCCTGATTAGGAACAACACCACTGGAAACCCAGTATTGGCCCCTGATTAGAAACAACACCACTGGAAACCCAATATTTCCCCCTGATTAGGATGGATACCACTGGAAACCCAATAATGACCCATGATTATGATTAATACAAGTGGAAACCCAATATTGTCCCCTGATTAGGAACGACACCATTGGAAACCCAATGTTGCCCTTTGATTAGGAATGACACCACTGGAAACATAATAATGACCCATGATTAGGAAGGATACCACTGGAACCCAATGTTGCCCCCTGATTAGAAATGACACCACTGGAAACCCAATAATGACCCAGGATTAGGAAGGATACCACTGGAACCCAATAATGACCCCTGATTACAAAGGACACCACTGGAAACCCAATAATGACCCATGATTAGGAAGGATACCACTGGAACCCAATAATGATCCCTGATGAGGAAAGACACCATTACATAGCGTCATTCCACAAGTACGAGTATACAAAAACTTTGACGTAAAAGATAGAGATTTCCATTTTGACTCATTCTTAAATCTTCCAGAAACCCCATTGTTCTTGTAAATTTCTAAAGTGTACTTTAATAATAATTTTACTTAAAATTGTCTCTCTTGAAAGTTGGGGCAAATATTATCTTCCCCTGATATCTATCAATGCGGAAGTGACTTAGCAATATCACTAGCAAAAACAACTCCAATAAGGTAGAGATTGCGTTTTAGAAAAATTGCAACTGTCACAAAATGAATAGTGATCTGTTTGAGATTTAAGAAATGATTAGTGCTATATATAGAATCAGTAAGATCATCAACAAATGGAGAGATAATAAGATAACTTTAATGAAGTTTACTAGGAGTAAAGACGAAAATGTAATGCATTCCAATGTAGAAGTGCAACTGCAGATTTTTGGAGTTTCTTTCATTAAAGTCATCAAGAGAAATATCTTTAGTTTCAGACAAAATTATTTACATGAATTTATTAAAAATGAAATGCAGTTATTTGAGATGTTATTAGAAGGAAATCCAATTTTAGTCTGAATGTGTGTGTGTATGCATATAAATATATATTGTTCTACAAAAACATAAAAAGTCTAGATTTTCTCCATGCTTGACCTTTAAGCTGCTTGGGTGTAAGGTGCTTGATAAAGATTCAAAATCTTGTATAGCACCCATGTTATATTGTTTTGTATCACTTGGTTCATTATTTACAACACTAAGCAATTTACCCCAGATAGATTTTATCTCAGATCTGGTGATACCTGCACTCTAAATTTTGAGTTGAGGGTTGTTTTTTAATTACTACCAATGCAGAAAAGATAGCTTACCATATATACTCACTTATAAGAGGAGTACAACTGCAAACTGCATAAACCCAGATCTACCATCACATAATGCATTGGAAGATCTGGCTCTGTGCCATTTATTAGGAGTAACCATTTGAACAAACAGTATAGACCCAGATCTGCATGTATATTAGGCTATGGCAGTCTTACAAGCAAGAGCATATGGGTAATAATCTGAGTGATATATTTGGCATGTCACCAGAAATTTATCAATGAAACCATCTAAGGTATGCATTGTATACTGTATTATTATTATGCTGATTGCTGTTATTGGTGTATTGGTTTGAAAAAGTTGCCAATTTATGTTATAGAAGGTGTGCTATAAATATAGATATATTATTTAGAAAGCAAATGACCACAGCAAGGCAATACAATGCATGTATATTCAAGTTACAGAAGAGCTAAACTTTTGTTTCATTTGTAAAATGTTAAACAGATGGATAAATTTGATCTGCCATTATTTTTCTACTTGCATATAACAATATATGGTATAGTAAACCTAAAGGGCCAGTATATACATGGTATCAATATGTTGGGGTTCAAATCACTCTGGTAAATTCTTTTAAAGTCCAGGCCTTTCTTGTGTTTTGCAGAGAAAGGTTGTAGTGTGACATTCTTGTTTTGGTCAATCTTTTGTTGTACAGATCTTGCTTGTCAGAGCATGTAATGGAATATTTATTGATATTTAATATAGCATTGCTCACGGAATGCTTAGCAGAAGTTAAGGATTTAAAGATTTGGACTTAATATTGGTATGTAAATTAACCATATTTATTATTTTACTTTAAGTAAAATAAAGGGGGTAGGTTGCATACCAATTATCTCTGATGAAAGAATAAAACTGTGATCAGTTTAATTTTTGGCAAAGCTGTCTATAAGAATTTTTTTTAAATTGGTGTTTTTACTCAAATGACTTTGGGCAAATTGCCTTAGAATTTGGAGAAGAAGTGTGTGGGTTTTTTTTAAATTTATATGGGGCATTTTATGAATACTATAAAACAAAAACTTGTAATACAGACTGAGTGGTAATGATCAGGCATTAACTCGTAAATAGTTTTGTCATCCAAGATCCCTCATTGTGGAATTGTTTGAGAAAAGAATTGAAAATTGCAGTATGCATTGAAATTGCATTTATATCAATTGTTGTACATAACAGATATGCAAACCCTATGAGGTAAATAATTGTTAAAGTCTGAACTATTAAAGGCATGTAGTCAAATATGTAATTTTATCATACAAGCACTTACAGGTGTAAATTTACAAATTACTTTTGTGTGTCATTTGTTTTGTTTATGAATATGTTTACAAGTTTAAATAGGACTGAAAAATAATGTTTGTTAGTGGCTCAGCCATGTATACATATATCTGTTGCAATTTTATATCCAAATCGGAAAATCACAGGTGTAGATTAGGTAACATTTAATGAACATTGAGTCCAGAAATGTACATTTACACCCCTAAAGACTGAATTAAATATTTATAAAACTTTTTCTTGCTATTTCTTCCAGTATATGTCTGTCATCTCTTGTCATTTAGTTTACACAGTCACCTGTTGAATTCATTATCTGTTCAGGTGTTACTTGCTTAAAATATTTTGAAATATATCCCTTTTCATTTTTTTGTCCTAAACTATGAGGTTGATATCTGTTGTGACTGGTTTTCATTTTTCTCAAGTGTTTGCTGTCAATCAAGTCTGCATCATTTGCTTACTACATTGCAAAGAGTCATTTGATAATTGATCAGATAGATGAAATCCTTATCAAAGAATCCATATTAGGATCCTATTCTACATTTAATTTTTGAAATTTAGCTGAATAGCATGTTGACTGGCATGTTATCTGTTGGGGTTTTTTCCAGCCAATATGTACATCATATTCATATTTTACATTGTTTTCTGGCTCGAAATCATTCACTTTTATTTCCAGTAGCACTTTTGCAGTTCCAGTAGTCTCATCTACTTCAAAATTGTCAAAATCGTTGTCATCAGTTCTATTATCAGGCAGTATTGTTCAGTGAAATCATCATTTGAAGATGACTGTGCATTTTGAGTTTTCTGGATAGTAATGCTACATTATATATCAAAATTTAAATGTATACACAGTAAATAAAAACTGATGTATGTAATCATGCACAATGATCATAACATCAACTTCTCCCTCCATCTGCATTGTAGGCTTACTGGTTGATGGATATTTTTTATATGCAAACCATCACCACATTTTTAAAGGCAAATACTGTAGTCGAAAGAACTCTTGGTCAAAAGATATGTAAATCAACTTTTCGTCCAAAAATATTTAAATCAGCCAGATGTATATAATGTTGTGTAATGTACAGTTCAACTGAGTCTGGTCAGATTTTCCGGCTGATGACCACTGTGATATTAAAATCAATACTTTCAGAAAAAAGTAACAGAAGAATTGTACGATGTAGAAATATATCAGTTAATTGGAACATTTAGTTCCTGCATCATTGCCAATTACATTTTATTTTTCATTTTGTAAATACTAACGGACAGCATACAAAACTAACTGCATGTAGTTTACACGTGTAAATGTTGTAGCTTTACCAGATAACCATGTGTTTTAAGCAGGATTTGCAAAACACTGCTAAAATATTAGGTAAAACTAAGACAGAATACATGTTGCAGGGCCTATGACAATGTGTAATTTGAACACATTAAAAATTCATGCATATTTTGCCAATTATAAAGGCAGTTACCGTACAAGAGCTGGCACTTGAACAATCTAACAATCCTGTGTTACAAGCAAGGAAATACTTGAGGCTTTTCTGAAATGGTTGGTACAAATATTTGAAATAACCAAAACCACAAAAAGGAAAAGAAAAGCAGATTGGATTGTATAAATAGCTGCTTAAAGCACATTTAAAGACAAACCTTTTAATTGAACGCATTGTTAAAAATGGCAGCATTGATTTCAAGAAAGTTTTTTTCCTATCGACAGTCTTGTGCTTAAATAATCTTGTACTCCAAAGAATCTGAAGTCAAAGCCCTGGTTCTTTTGTCTGAGGCACGTTTTGCAACTAGCTGACACATAAAGCCACAGACCAAAGGATTCTGCTTGCTTATGATGTATAGAATGGTACAATTGTTAAAAAGCATAGTAAATGTCCAATCAGATTAAATCAATATCTACTTATAAATAAATCAATCCAACAGGCACCATTCGGATCAAGTTTCATGTTCTGGCAAGATTTAGAATTCCCGGTCAACAAGTCTGTCAGATAAATTATTGCTTTTTCTGTTTAGAGAGTTAACAGTAGTAAAACTCCATACCAAAAAGAGTTTAATCTTTATAAATGTGAAAGCTGTAATTTGATTGATAAATCAAAAGGTCAAAAGAATATGGTCTCATAAAGCTGTCTATCAGATCTCTCTTATGTCAAAGAGCTTGATTTCATCAGATTGGTTAGGTGTCCATTGGAATAAGGCATATTGTGGAGATCAGATGACAGGTAAGGTGTCTGCCTGTCAAGGTCATATTGTGGAGATCAGATGACGGGTAAGGTGTCTGCCTGTCAAGGTCATATTGTGGAGATCAGATGACGGGTAAGGTGTCTGCCTGTCAAGGTCATGTTGAGGAGATCAGATGACGGGTAAGGTGTCTGCCTGTCAAGGTCATGTTGAGGAGATCAGATGACGGGTAAGGTGTCTGCCTGTCAAGGTCATATTGAGGAGATCAGGTAGCAGGTTAGTTTTTGTTGAACAGATTGGTTAGGTTTCTGCCAGACTAAGGCATATTGTGAAGATCAAGTGACAGGTAAGTTTCTGTTGATCAGATTGATTAGGTGTCTGCCAGACTAAAGCATACTTTGGGGATCAGGTGATAGGTGTTTGTTGATCAAATTGGTGTCCACCTGAATATGGCTATTGTGGAGATTTGTTGATCAGATTGGTTAGGTGTCCACTGGAATAAGGTATATTGTGGAGATCAGTTGACAGGCAAGATTGTGTTTAATCAGATTGGTTAGGTGTCTGCCTGACTCGAGCACATTGTGATCTTCATGGGTTATTCAATCCCCATCTATTACAAACGAGTAATGAATAGGGGAATGTAATTTCTGTCTTCAGAAAATGTGAACAAAATGAGATGCATTGTTATTTTTTTTGTTTATAGAAAATGGATATGCAGAAAGAAACTAGAGATGGGGATTTTTTTCTTAGGGTATGTTCTCACCATTTTGATTGTTTTTGCTCGGTTCGACCCCCTTACATTAAGTCATAGTTAAAGCTGAAAGTGGTTGAATGTGTACTGGTTGTACTAAAGCTGAAAGTGGCTGAATGTGTGTGTACTGGTTGTACTAAAGCTGAAAGTGGCTGAATGTGTACTGGTTGTACTATCTTCACAATAATGTTGAATATACCAAGTTTTTATCTTGTGATGATTGTAGAATAGGTTTTTGCATGTTGTAATGTACTATTTATGACTCAGATGTTGATGTATCGTGGTCTTAGATGGGAAGAGTCAATTGTAGATCTTGAGGTAAACTATTGATCATAATGACTATTACTCTTAAATGTTTGAGAACTAGAGTTCTGGCCTAAGACCACACAAGGGTGCAAAGCAAACCTATCACCAGTGCAGGTTATCTATGTTTAATAACACTTGCACTTACAAAGACCAGGCCTGAATTTAACTAACAGAACTTAAATCAAGGCTTGAAGATAAATTTATCATCCTGTGATTTGATTGGCTGAAAATTTTAAATGAGACTAAAAATTAACCAATCAACTGCCTTATGCTTAGACATAACTTAGGAATTGTGTTGGTGAAATTGAAGCCAGGCTCTTTTTTTTCAAAACATTTTTGGGGACAAGAACTTGAAGAAGCTAAAACTCCAGTTCAAAGTCTTGTAATTTTTTAAACTTTTTTTAGAATAAAAAGAACTACTGCACTTTGAGAATTTCTCAAGTCCCACTTCTAGGTCACCTGGTACTGAAATGGTGTATGAAAAGTTAATAGCAAAAATAAAGGCATTACAAATTAGGGACATTACGGTAAATTTCAATGACCTAGATCAAGCCAAGTGTCATATTTAATGTTGTTTTGATTTTTGATATTTGTCACCTGTATTTGTAATACAAATTATTGAGAATATACCTTACATATCACCTGGATGTGTAATACAAATTATTGAGAATATTCCTTATTTTACCACCTGGATGTGTAATACAAATTATTGAGAATATACCTTATATATCACCTGGATTTGTAAATACTGTACAAATTATTGAGAATATACAATATTTGTCAGTGGGATTTGTAAAAGAGTTTGTTTTTTTAAAATCACTTCTTGCCACAGTTCAGAACTTTTTTCCATGTAGAACTGTATTAAAGATCTGATTGCATGACTGATTATTTTTATATCTTTTGCAGCTATGATGACATCAACTTTGGTGGAGACAGTTAATATCAATTATGAGGACTTCAATGAGAGCTTCCTAACATGTGGGACGTGTCTCTGTGTATATGACAGTGTGGAACATAGCCCCAAACTTTTGCCATGTTCACATACTGTGTGTAAAAACTGTTTAGAGAGAATTGTTGATACACAAGTCCATGACACTGGCACATTCCGTTGCCCAATTTGTCGTGAAACAATAGGAATACCTCGAGGAGGTGTAGTTTCTTTTCCTCCCAGTTTCCTTGTCAATCAGCTTCTTGATCTCATGTCTCGTCAGCGGCGTGATGTTATTCCAAAGTGCTCTGTACATGTGTCAGAGGAATTGCTTTTTTGTGAAACATGTGATTCTGTATTCTGCATGCAATGCACAGGGGGAGAGCACAATGGACGTGGAGCAAGTGAACACACAGTCATTCCATTCTCAATTGCAATCAAACGCATGTCAGAAATCCTTTTATATAAGGCCCATTTATGCATCAAAAACTTAAACAATGCTTGTGATAATGTTACAGCAGAAATTACACAACTAGAGACCTCCATTGAAAAAACTATAGAGGCCATTAATAGATCATTTCAAGATCTGATTTCGGTTGTTGACAAACGACGGCATGAATGTCTACAAATGGTTCGCAAAATTCGCGAAGAGAAAAGGACAATTCTTCAAGAGCAGTTGGATTTGATTCAAGCTGAAAAGGAGAAGGTACAGAATGATTGTGATGGTTTGCAGTATCAGGTTGAAGTTCGAAATATCACCAAGAAAATCGGTGATTTGAATGAAAAACTTGATACAACTAGGACACTATCTGAACCAAGGGAAAACAGTTTTATGAAATACGAGTACAAACATAACAGTTCTTTAAAAGACATTACCAAATCCCTCAATGACTTTGGTCGGATTAAAGTTAGCACAACATTTCCATCACTGTGTACAGCAAAAGTAGGAAAAGCTGTGACACACCTAAAGTCTACAGTTACCGTGACAACAGTAGATTATCATGGCAACTACAGAACAACTGGCTCTGATCCTGTTATGGCAGAGATACGCACAGAGAAAGGGGAATTGATTGAGTGTAAAATTCGAGACAAGGAAGATGGAACGTATGATATCCAATATGTTTCATCTAAATCTGGAGATCTCAAAATGTACATCAGTATTTTCAGTCGATCAATCAAGGGAAGTCCGTTTACAGTAGCTGTAACAGATCATAATAATCCCTTATGGAAGATTGGCTCTAGAGGAACAGGGCATGATAATTTCATGCAGCCTCTACGTGTGGTCACTGATAGTGATGGAACAGTATATGCTTTAGATACAGGAAGTAGCAGAATAAAAGTGTTGAATGAAGATGGGGAAATTACTCGACATATTGGCCCATTCGGAATGGAAAATCAGAGTGGAATGGGTATAGCATTAACCCCCGATCACAATATCGCTGTGGTGAATTGGAGAACAAAGTATATAACCATTCTGTCTCCAGAAGGAGAACTCGTTAGCAAATTTACACATGAAATATTAGCTGAACCAATTGATATAGCAGTGAACAGCAAGGGAGAAATCATTGTAGCTGATATAGGGGCAAGTAAGGTTTTCATGTTTGATCGTAATGGAAAATTATTAACAAATTTTGGAATGAAGGGTGAGAAAGATGGACAGTTCCGGAACATCTCTGCAGTTGCTATTGGTAAATGTGACGAGATCCTTGTAGCAGATCATCGGATTCAGATCTTCAGCAAAGATGGTAAATTTTCACGGCAAGTTCCGAGTGTTTGTAAAGGTGAATATGGAGGTCTAGTTGTGGATTCAGGTGGGTTGATCCTTGCAACTCGCACAGAAAAAGGGAAGAGTTTCGTACAGGTCCTTAATTCTAGTGGAAAGCTGATGTTCTGTATAGACAGTTACGATGATAAGTTGAAACGGCCAGGTGGACTGGCAGCTACATTAGATGGTCACGTATATGTAATAGATCTGGGAAATTGCTGTTTGAAAAAGTTTAGATACAGATAAAACAGAGGTAAGTACTAAATTGTGTAGAAAAAAAACCATTTTCAGTACTTAGGTAGCTGATCTTGATTTTCATATATCATAAAAAAATTTTGATGTTTCTTCAGCTGAAGCATTTGTCATTTTGGAATTGAGCCATTGTAGGTATGCTTTTTGATTAGCCAATTTTTCATTTGGCATTTGGTATAGTAGTGGTTACCTGTATTAAATGTGAAATTTACAACACCAGGCTATCCTCATTGGTCACCTGTCCGGCTTGATTTTGCTGCTGGCTCCTTTCTTATGGGTTTTGAGGAGGCCCAGTTAATATTGACAGCAACAGGCTAGCAGACACATTTTGGAAGTTATTAATGAAATTATTATTGGATAGGGCAGTCTAGAGAAAGTAGATTTCCACGTGGACTTGCTGGCCAGTGGAAATATATAAGTTGACCCTAATATAGCATATTTTTGAGAGACATTAAGTTTCTCATATTGAATACAATTAATGCTTATGTTGAATGAAATATGATGAAAGTGTCCACAACTATGTATATTTACACTTGCAGCTAGACATCATTGAGAGAATTTATGTAAAAATTAGTTTTGGCTACACTGGACTTGTTTCAGATGGCAGCCATGCAGCCAGAACATAGTGTTTAATATCAGTAATACATTCCCAGCTAATACAGGAGTCACGGTACTAATTCAACTCCCATAGTAAAC
>QKMX01361513.1:0-10035 GCA_003401595.1 Venustaconcha ellipsiformis | reverse complement strand
CAACCAAATAACTAACTGAGTTCTCCACCATTTAAAGTTATGAAATTTTTTTGATGACATGGGGTAAGGATGAACCCAATCAAAATTCTGACATGGTGGCAATGTAGAAAATCTTGTTTCGTCTTTTGAAAGGATTGTATGAACATTGTATTTTCATTAAAACACATGCCTGTTAAAAATGATACATTAATATAAATCCAAAATGATTCCTAGAATGGTCTTGCTTATGTAGTTGTTGAAATGATCCAGATCCACCCTCCAAATGGCATTCTTGATGACAATCTTTAAAATATTACATGGTTACGTGATATGGGATTTTGACCAAAAACACTATGGCATGTTGTACTGTACCAGGTTCTAAGTGAAAATGGTTCTCATCTTGTCTCATCTCCAACATGGCACCTTAGTGACCATCTAGAAAACCATGTTATCACTATTCCTCATGAATCTGACTTCTTGCAATATTTAATTGGTCCAGAATGAAAATACTTCAAATCTGACCTCCAACTTATCTGTAGTTTTGATGGTCTGAAAACCAGATCAGACTTACCAAGGCATAAAGGCAAAGTTCATGCCTCTATTTTGTGCTTCATTTGACCTTGTGAACACACTGTCTTGTGCATGTACAAATAAATTTATAGCAGAATTATTTAGTTTAATTATAATAAGGAAATTGAAAAGCTATGACTGGTAGTGTTTTTAAGGTCAAAGGTTATGATAGGTTATTTAGCTGTACTGGTTTGTGAGCTCAATAATGCATTCAAACATGAATTATGGAATTATGATCAAACTTGGTTTGTGGATAATCTGAAGACTACCTTGAATGATACCATTTCGATAACTGCATGTTTTTTCCTTAGAAAATGTAGATTATAGATGCTATCAAATGTAATGTGGGTTTATCTTAACAGTATAAATTCATGACTTTCTATGTTTGTCACGTTCAAGGTTAAAGACCATCACGTAGAATTTGTAACCCACTTGCAGTATCTTGTGAACAAGGTCAGCTCTAAAATAAAATAAGTTTGCTACCTGATTTGGTTTGTTTGAGTTTCTTAATTATATATAAGGGTCAGACAAAGGGTTGTGGGAGAATTTCAATAAATTTGGAAGTTATTGTTTTGTTTTGCTTAATGCTGACAATGCATGTATTACTGAATGTACATTTTCAGATTTGTGTCAGGAGTAATTTCATTTGTTTGGATTGGTTTGGGTTTAACACTTATTTCTGAGCACATAGCAGCCATTTTAACTGTTGGGAGAAGAACCCAGGAAAACCCCACTAAGAACCAATGACCCATGGGAAATTACTGGCAAGCTTTCTCACACACACATATTGGCTGAGCCCAAGATTCAAACCTACTCAGACAGGTGTGAGACAGCAATGTTTGGTAAAGGTAGATGCTGCAGACCACTAAGCCACATGGCCCCCACAAGAGATTTCATCCAGATATAGGTCACGATGTAATGATATGATGCAGCACATATTTTCTAGTTAGTAAAGCTCAAGTCTCATGTAATGTTTGTATTATATTTGGATTTCTAAGAATAAAATTAAATTTTTAAAGTTTTTAAGGGGATTGATATTCGGTATTTTGTTAACTACTTTGTATTCAGGAATTAAGTATATCTTGGTGATTGAAAAATAAAATTAACACAATTTTTCAGTGAATTTTCAAAAGACTTAAAATTGTCACTGTAAACAATTGAGTTCAGATCATCCAGACTTTTTTAGTTTGTTTCTTATTAGCTATTTTTCTTTTAAAAACAAACTAGAATTCTAACTTACAGTGTCAAAGTCATCAAGCTGTGGTACTCCTTCATGTCATCACCTCCTCCCCTACCCCTAACTGCCCACCTTCAGTATCTCAAGCATTGCAGTACAAGTCAGTGTAAAGTTAGCTATGTGAAAAAGTCCATTATTTTCCATATTTGTTTCACTACAAGTTTCCCCAGGTAATGCATGTGTGTTTAAGACTACAAGAGTTATGTCCCTTAAATTGTGTTATTTTAGGGTTAGCATGGCAACAACATGGGATTTCTCTAATACAGTATTTTACTTTAAAGTTGATACAATGTTATCATGAATGTTTTTCAATATTTGAAACAAAATCTGATTTTTCTTCACTTTCTAAGAATTGTTTTTAAAGAATTGGGCAACATTACAGTCAATCAAGGATGAATAAATACCTATATATAGTTTTCTTTCATCAATTTAAGATGTACCAGAACAAATTGCTGACTATTTGAATTTTTTTAAGAACTAAAAGAAAAGTTTATCATTCAGCAAACTTTTATAAATGATTTCAAAAAGTAAAGGAGAACGAGGCCTTACTAATGTTTAAGATCATGAGGAAGTTTCTCTTAAGAAAATGACGTACTACGGAAAAATTCTTTCCTGTTCATTGTACAAAAAAGCGCATGTGTGTGCTGATAAAATGTTTTACATTTATCAGAAACATTGGAATGTCCTGATACACTTAGCTGGAGGGTCTACATAATGGGAAAAAATGTAGAAACTGATTTTTTTCATAGAAAAGTGTACATGTGTAGCAAGTAGTTTATGTATTCATTTTGTGTCAAGGTTTTGTTCCTTGGTATTTCTAAGTATTTAATTGATTATACAGTAGGTTGCCAACAAAATATAATTTAAAGCTTTAAAAAATATTTTTTGCCCATAATAATTAGTTAATACTTAATTAATAGTTAAGGCCTTAACACTGAAATGTAAATTATTCAGTGTAAAGATACATGCACAAAAAATGCTGAATCCTAAAATTTAATGTTAGAGGCTGTTAATTATATTTTTTAAAAATGCCTATCATAACTGAAATTGCTACTTGTTTGTAGATTGGAAATACTTATTACATTTTAGAGTTATTCGTGACCTGGGTTTTCTTTTGAAGACAGTAACAGCAAATTGCAGTAATAATGTGTTTGCAGTTAATTAGCACATTGTTAAAATACTGTACATCAATTGATGACATCAATACAGAAAAATATATTAAATAAAAATGCTATTGAATTTTAATGAGAAAATTAGTTGAAAAGATACATTTTGTTTTCTTATTTATATCGTTTGATTCTTCTAAAACTAAGTAGATACAAAATGCAGGACAGTAAAAATATTTCTGTAATTTATTTTCCATTTTTACTGTGCACTTTTTGTTAAATTAAGCCCTTTATAAAACACTTGCAATTTCTGAGGAATTACTAAGTTAACTAAATTGTTACAGTAGTTGATTGCTTTCAGAGCATTATTTACATTGTGAAAAGAGATCTAGTTCCATTTGCAATTTAAAACAAATGTTGTAGCCAGGTATTACTATCACTTTTCCTTAATGTTCTTTGCTCATCCTCCATCCCCTCCCTCCCAAAGTCCCAGTCTCTCACTTTGAATTGTGCCCCAAAGGCAAATTTTCAGTACGTTTTGTAAAAATTACTCAGATGATAAAGATTCAAAATAAAATCTTTTACTATAAATTTTGAGGGCTTATGTATTCGGACTAAAGTCCTATTTGATTTGGAGGAGATAAAGAAGGGACTGATGCTTTCCTAGCTGACATGTTTCTGCAGGTTCATTTTGGACTACAGTACTTATTTATATATGAAATGGACAGTGAGTGGGTGATTGAATCTTTAAGTCTGTAGAAGAAATTTCCACGCATAGCCAATGGTAAAGAAAATATAATTCTTTATTGTAGGTGGATTTTTGGTCACACTCAAGGTCACACATCAAGGAAGACAAGGTCCTCCAGTGCCCAAAATGCCCGTTTGTGACAGAGTACAAGCATCACCTTGAATATCATTTGAGGAATCATTTTGGCTCTAAACCTTTCAGATGCCCAAAATGCAACTATGCCTGTGTCAACAAGTCCATGCTCAACAGTCACATGAAGTCCCATACCAATGTGTACCAGTATCGGTGTGCGGACTGTACCTACGCCACAAAGTATTGTCACAGTCTTAAGCTTCATTTGCGCAAGTACAATCATAAACCAGCTACAGTGCTCAATGCTGATGGAAGCCTACCCCAGGGCATTGATGCAGCAGCATCTGGTCTTTCACTTTTGTCTAAAAGAGGTCCACCAAGGGGACCAAGGGGTCCTCGAAAGGACAAAATGGATTCCTTAACTGGACACTACCTGTCCATGCCCCCATCACCTGTTCATGGAATGGTTCCAGGTATGATGTCACCTTACTGGTCCCTTCTGAACCAAATGCCAAATGGTCTACCAAGCGCAAGTTCACCCTCTCTTGGTCCATTAGGCATGAATCCTGTGTTTGCGGCTTCAGGAGGCCATTTAACCATGATTAGAAGCAACAGTCAAGAAACTGAAGGCAGCTTATCCATTCCATTCAAGTGCAATTTCTGTAGTTTTGTAGGCAATAGTAGAGAAGTCTTGACCAGCCATGTTATGAAAGTCCATGCAGCAGAGAACCAGGATCTTTTTACAATATTTGGCATTTCCTCTGAGGCCCTTTTGGAAGAAAACCGCAAGAGATTCTATGATCCCCAACATCAGATCATGAAGACACCATCAAAGGCCTTGAAGACTCCACATGGCATGAAGGATGAACCTTTCAGTGCTCCTTCACAAGTGAAGACTGAAGTTGAAGATGAAAGGAACAAGACCAGCCCTCAATCCTGGCCAGACTCTATTCAAGAAAAAGCTGTCAGCCATGCAAAGCCACAAAGCAAGTCTGAAGTGACTTTCCCACCTAAGAATGGCAATCTTTCTCCAAGAAAGGGAGATGAAATAGATATTTTGAAACAGATGACTCTCAAGTTCGGGTCTGGACCAGCAGCGAAGACTGGCAACACACAGAAAGAGACACCCCTGGATTTGACAAAGCCAAAGTCCACATCTCCACCTATAGGTATACACAAGTTCATGCCATTACAGGACAATCAGGATGATGCTGAGCTCTCCTCAAATGGAGACAATTCACTGCATTCTTTTGAGCAAGTGTCTCCAAGTCCAAGGAAGAGATCCAGGAAAGGAAAAGCATACAAATTGGACACACTCTGTCTCAAACTACAAGAGAAGCAAAACAACTCTCTCCCATCCAGTGATGAGGAAGAATCTGGCATGGAATATGAGCATTTTCCAGAGAAAAGCAAAAAAGAGATTAATCATGAGAATGAAGAAGACTGTGAAAAGCCTCACACAGACGAAGAAGGAATAGAGACTGAAAATGATCATGTTAGTGGCAGCTCAGAGGGGGATCATTCTGATGTTGGAAAAGAAGATAAAAACATAAATATTGAGTGCGAAAAAATCCACTCAGACTTGAAAATCCTAAACAGAGAAAGCCATCGTAGAGACGATAAAAGTAGTCCATCAAAAGGAGATAAATATCCTGAAGAGCAAAATATTCTTTTGGAACCTCGGCCAGATGATGCAGTTCAGGACTGTCGGACTGATGCCAGTGACTTGCCATATCACAACCGAAGAAAACCTATTCATCCTGCAGTACAAAAAGGAAATGAAATTGCATGGAGAATTTTGAATAATCCCTTCAATGCAGCATCAAGTTCTTCTGGGATAAATGGGTATAGCACCACGAAAGAGCATGGAAAGAAAGGAAATGGGCATTCAACAGAGGACCAAGCCTACCTCAGTTATTCTAAGTATCTATCAGAACGTACTGCCAGTATTCCTACCAACAATGGAACCTATGAATGTAGTCACTGCCAGATGGCATTCAAAGACTGCATTATGTATACTATGCATATGGGTTACCATGGTTACAAGGACCCATATAAGTGCAACATGTGTGGAACTCCCTGTAAGGACAAGGTTGATTTTTTTCTTCATATTGCCAGGGCAGCACACAATTGATGACTCTTAAATATGGTAAATGTAGTTGCCAATATAAATGACAAAGACATTTTTGCAGAAACTTAATGAATGAGAAGATCTCAAGTAGAATGAATAGTACAGAACTCTTTCTTTGTAAATATGGTCCATTCATGATGAATAAGGTTTAGATTTCCCATGATACTCTTGCCAGAGAACCTTGTTCACTGCATTTTGGGATGGACAATAGAAAGCATTTTTTGACGTAGTAGTTGAGGTTACATTTATAAATGAATTGATTTTCTTTTGAAAAGTTTTTCTTTATATATGTTTGGCGTATCTTTATTTACATTTTTATCCATTGCTAATGCTCAAAATTTGATTATGTATATTTATCATCTGTGGTTATAGACAAACTAGAATGTCCATGTTAAGGATTGGAACTCAACATTATATTATAAAGTTATTTTGTTTGTATGTATTCACTTCACTCTGTTCATGTCAGAATGGCATTTAAAACTTGCCCATATATTCCATATGGACTTGAATATATCTGACATTATTTTATCTGATTGGAAATCCTGAAAATTACAAAAAAGAATTTATTTCAAATGACACTGTTATACTTTCTCATAACATAAACACTACTTTAAATCAACAGGCCTCTAAGCTTTGTATTCACTAAGGGAAGTAACTCTTACAGGTTACTTCCCCATATCACATTAGGTTTCTCTCTGTATACTGGTTATAATTAGTTTTAACTTTGGCAGCAAAATTTTTGTGCTTTGGGGCTCTTTTTGCATGAGATGTGCTAAATGGTTTTGAAAGACTCTTAATGCAGTGCATTGTTCAGTCATCCAATGACAATCAATTTGCCAGTTAAAATATTTGAAGCCGGTTTTCTTGGATGAACTTTTTTAAAAAAAAGAAAGAAACAAATATAGTGTTGTCATGATTTCTACAAGAGCTGTTAAAAAGCTTGGTGTGCATGCATGAGGATTAGAGGATGTGACAGGACTTTGAAATAACTGCAATCTGTGATGAAAGAACACCATTTCCAAAAAATCGTGGTCTTAAGACAGGTGGTCACTCTTGACAGGTAAGAACACTATATAACACTATAAGAACACTATAATCAACAAATTTAGAATCCGTCCTGTCAAGACCAGTGTTCTCATGACTGTGGTCTTTCAAGACAAGTTTTTTCACTCTACACATTTAAATTTAGGCTAATATTCTTACACTATTAAACAGATGCTCATCATCCCGAATTGTGTGTGAATGTCCCAAATTGCTGAGCCTGTTTATGAATCATACATCTATGGAAAAAAAAACATTTAAGTGCCTGTGCTACTGTAGGTATATCTGATCAGTGTTCTAAAACAACATGCTTAGTGTTTCTCCAAACAAAAATCTTATTCTAAATGTAGTTTTGTATTTTATTAAGGTACTGCACCAAGGAAATGTTACAGAATCATTGTGTAAATATTAATTTTGCAGTTTGCAGCTTTCATAGTTGACCAGGCTATATATCACATTTAATGGTATCTGATGTGGCACATTTGACTGATCCCACAGTATGTACTTTGCTTCATTCAGATGAGTGATGCTCGGTTTATTGCAGCAAAGTGATTACTATTGATTAAACCTATACTCACTTGGTTGGATACAGCACAGTTCTTCAAGTCAGTCAACCATGTCAAATGATAAACTGATATTTATCTCTGAAAGTGGCTCATTAAATAACCACAAGTTGTAATGATCATGGGCAATAGTAATTTGTCAAAGGAATATAAATCAATCTAGTCATCTACTTTATCCTGGATTTCCTTTCAGAATATGATACTTAAACCAGTATTTTATTTGGTCATGATGGTGTGGAGTTTCTTTATTTTATATTGAACTTTCTAATATTTCTTTTGTTAATAAGCTAACTTTCTGCTTATAGATATTTTTACTTTTAGTGAAGGACTATTTATATCTAGATTTTGTGATTTAAATAGAATCTTCAGATTGCAATGATTTCGTGCCATAGTGTATATACTCCATTATAAGTCGAGTCCAACTGTAAATACCATAGACCTGATCTGCCATCACACAATGCACTGGCAGATCAAGGTTGATGCTGCTTATTCTACTGATTACACCTGACAAACTGCATAGACCCAGATCTGCCAGTACATTATATGATGGCAAATCTGTGGGTTATGTGATGGCAGATCTCGGTCTGTGCAGCTTGCAGTTGGATTCACCTCATAAGCAAGTATTGACGGTAATTTTGTCTATTGGTAACAGCATATTTGGTACCTGATTCTGTCCTTAGTTGTACAGTGTATCTCAGTTAAATGGTGACAAGCTGCATTTAAAAAGTAGTGTCACTTGTTTATTATCTTGAGGAATTTAAATCTTCAAACTCCACAGGAAAATCCAAAATTTTTTCCGTGATTTTTTTTGGGGGGGGGATGGTCATATTTACACAAAAAAAAGTTCTTCTATACATGACGGGTTATAATACATGTTTTCTGAATTTCTTCTTAGATATTTTTTAGAGTTCTAATACTTGTAATTAATTCATACTGGCAACTAACATGAAACTGCCTGGGTAAACAAAATCTTAATGTATGTGATTAGAAAATGAAAATAATCCTGCCATCAACATAACGAAATACTTTGGTTTCTTAGACTGGTGCTTAGTTTGAAAATCATATAAAACCATTCCATTCTTTGCTTTTACAGTTTTCCCAAATCTGTTTTCATCATCTGCTAATGTGCACTTCATCCTGGACGATATTGCTTTCCCATGTAATGTATTTTATGCATAACAACTTGAATTACTTTGCATGATTTTGTGTATAGTTTGTAGATTTGGAGCAAAAGTTTTACAGACTTTGACTTATCAATAAGTTTTTGTTTGAAATCCAAACGATGTTAAATTTTTATCTATATAGCTTACATTTAGCCTGTAGTTTCTCTTTTTTGTATGTTTATGATTGCATACACAAGAATTTATGTTATTAACCTAGATCGATCTTTTGATAATAAGCTGCAAGACTGACATGCTCATCACCTTTTGTTTTACATATACTTTAAAGCCAGTGGTATAGAACCCTCAACTGTTAGCATATTATGTGAATAACAAACAGTTGGAGTTGGTGCTGTTTATAATTGTACACCACTGATATATATGCAATTCGCAACTTCATTTCATCAGCAAAACTCCCAACATCTTTGAAGTTATTAACTGTTTTTATATTCTGGTGGAAATAGTAGGTATTTTTAATATTTCTAATGAACATTTCTGCAAAAAAAGATAATATTTAGCCAGAACCTTCCATTCAGTTTCTACACTGTTACTTTGAATTACCTTCTCCTGTCAATTAATTGCAATTGTTACTTTTAATTCTCTTCCTTTATTACATTGACAGTTAGATTCCTGCATTTATTATAAATTATCCAAAGTTTGATGGTTGAAGGAACTTGGCAAATATGAATTGCTTTTTATTATACATAAAACAATTAGATTTGTGTGACTTGATAGACATCTGGATTTCTGTACCTTGATGGGAAATTGATAGACATCCAGATTTGTGTGACTTGATAGGAAATTGATAGATGTCTTGATTTGTATGACTTGATGGAAAATTGATTTCTGGAATTGTGTGAATTAATAGGAAATTGAAAAACATCTTGGTTTGTGTGACTTGATTGGAAATTGATGTAAATCTGGATATGTTTGAATTGACTGGAAATTTATAGACATCTGAATTTGTGTGACTTAATAGGAAGTTGAAAGACATATATTGATAGAAGCAAAGGACAAAATGGTACATATCCTTTAAGTGTAGGTGCAAATTTGTGTAGATTTTTCATAAATTTTGTTCTTATTTTCTTTAAGGGCAGTATCTTACAAATGAGCTGTATTGAGTTCCATAAAACCATTTGCTTTTTAATATCATTATTGAAATCTCAGGGATAAGGTTATATGTGGGATTAACATGAACTCCATAATTTCTTATGTATTCCTGTTTATGCATTTTTAAGATAATCAATGTTTTACTTTTTAAATTTGGTGTGTGTGCATGTGTATGTGTGTAGTGTTAGATTATGTGAATATAACACTTTATTGTAATTACAAGAACTATACATCTACAAAGGGAAATTGCCCCCCATCCACTTCAATAAAAGGTAAATGTTATTTAAGGTTAGGACTTGCAGACATGATGCATAATTT
>QKMX01361500.1:20871-32443 GCA_003401595.1 Venustaconcha ellipsiformis | reverse complement strand
ATATTGCAGTTACAATCCAGCTTCTCCATACCTTATCCAAATTCTTAACATGCTTTGGTTTTATGACATAGGCAGCTGTGACCAAGTTCTTAACATGCTTTGGTTTTATGACATAGGCAGCTGTKACCAAGTTCTTAACATGCTTTGGTTTTATGACATAGGCAGCTGTGACCAAATTCTTAACATACTGCTGGTTGTATGACCAAGGAAAGAGTAACCAAATTCATCCTTTAAATGCTATAACCTTGGGTTGTATGACCAAGGCCCAATTTTTGAAGTTAATGATGTCAACATCTGAGAAGATGGACAGATGAGTGGTGTTTATGATGCAATGCCACTGATCAATGTTTTCTTAACTTTTATTTGATCATCCATCCCATTTGACATTTCTTATTATTTTCAGTTTGTTTCCCCCATATTTCCAAATAATTTTTTTTGTGTTTACGAAAAACCATTAATGCCAAAGCTATATGTGGCTATTTACATTATCTGTTACTACTAAAAACACGTTACTACTCAAAACCCTTACACATCTGTTACTGTTTGAAACAAACTCTACACATCTGTTACTATTGGAAACAATTCCTTATATATTAGTTAGTGTTTGAAACAAACCCTTAATATATTTTACTATTGGAAACAAACACTTATGTGTTACTGTTTGAAACAACTCTGCACAACTGTTACAGTGTGAAACAAACTTGCACACTTCAATTTTTGAAACAAATCTTACAAATCACATCTAACTACTTGAAGCAAACTCTTATTGTGTGAAACAAACAATTACACATCTGTTCTTGTTTGAAACAAATCATAACAAAGGTTACTGTTTGGTTTGAAATAAACCAAACATAAGTTACTGTTTGAAACCCCAATAACAGTACATCTGCTGTGTGAAAGACTTGCAGCATGACTGTTACCGTTTGATACAACCCACAACATTTGTGATACTGTTTCAAACAACTTGCAGCGTATCTGCTAGAAACCTTAATACCAATATATATGCTACTGTTTAAAACACAGAAGAACATGTTACTGTCTGAAACAAACCCCAAATTATGTTACTGTTTGAAACAAAGAACAGAAAAACACTTTGAGTCATTACTTTTATTTGTCAGTAAAATAGAAACAGATGGTTTGTTTGGTTACATAATTTGTGTAATGAGACATTATAATACAAAAGTACAAGAGCATGAAATAGTACTGCCAACACTGCAAAATGCATTATATTTTTGTGTTGGATTTGTCAATAAAAATACAATGTTTTCCACTTTTCAAACGTACACATTCTATGAAGAAAACGAGTTCCAAAAAGTGACTGAAGGACTGTTAAATGGACAAGGATAAAATCACTATATTATGGTAATGCACCCATGACCATAAGGGTACTGGTCAAATGCACACCCATGACCATAACGGTACTGGTCAAATGCACACCACAGGATCAGCCACATCGGCCAATCTGGTGCATCCTTAGGCAAGGCACTTTACCTCAACCCCCAAACAATATAAACCAGATCTGCACATTATAATGGTGGATGGCGATCTAATCAAGTATCACTTGAATCATTCGTAGAACACAGACCGTGATCCATTCGCATTTGATGCATCAGAAAATCTGGGTCCATGTCACTCAGAGTTGAGTAACTGATTTATAAATGTAACAATATTTATTTTGCAGTTTGCAGGCTATGAACAAAATGAAGTGTACAAAACGGCTACTGAACAAAACAAAATGGACTTACAGTCAACATAAAAAAAATTGTGTAAATTGTTCCAACTTTAAAGACATAAAATGAACAAAAATAAGCAGAAAAGCAGACAATAATTTGAATAATAAGAATATGTGCAAATTAACATTTTTAATTTCTTTTCAAATCTGACTTTGACAAGTGTACTACGTTCATATGCTTCATTTACCCACTTTTAAAACTACCCTTTGATCACGTATCTACCTGAGTACAAGATGCAAAATCTTTTTATAAATTCATTATTAAAAAATTCTAGAGATTACAGATTCCCTCCCCCCTCTTCCTCAGGCCTTTGCTTGTGTGAAGACTTCTCTGTAGGTGCCTGATGGCCTAGTACTGTCAATACTTGTACCACTTATACAAACAGTCCATGGCCAGTCACCTAGTACTACTTATACAAACAGTCTATGGCCAGTCACCTAAATTTATGTACTATTTATGCGCAAGCACACTCAAGCTTGTACTTAGGCTAATTTAGGAGTCCATGGTAACAAAAAATATTGAATGCAGAAAAGTATAAACAAGTCAACACTACACAACTTGCAGGATGTGTGCACCCGGCTTAGCTGAAATTCCTCAAATGGTTAAAGTTTTACTCTGGAAATAAAATTTTTTCGACAGAAATAGAAATAGTTATATCTCTCTATATTAAAAAACAAGTTATCACAAAAGTGTTGTACATGCCAGCATGCAAACAGTGTAGACTCTAATCTGCCATCACTTAATGATGCAGCTATCAGCAAAACAGGGCATATATTTGTTCATAATAGTGGACTGCTTTAAATTAACAGTTACCTAGCACGGAGATAATTTGTTAAAATTATAATTAAATGGGCTACTTGGCTATACCCAGCTTGAACAGAGTTGCACTGAAACATTTATATGAAAAGAGTACTGTTCAACAAGTTAACAGCATTCCATGAGCAAAGGTTATAACATATACCTCTATGACTATGAAATGCAATAGGTACTCAGTATACCTCTATGACCATGAAATGCAATATCTTCTGAGTATACCTCTATGACCGTGAAATGCAACAGGTGCTCTGTATACCTGTGACCATGAAATGCAACAGGTACTCTGTATACCTGTGACCATGAAATGCAATAGGTACTTGGTATACCTGTGACCATGAAATGCAATAGGTACTTGGTATACCTGTGACCATGAAATGCAATAGGTACTTGGTATAGCTGTGACCATGAACAGCAATGGGTACTCAGTATACCTCTGTGACCATGAATAGCAACAGGTATTCAGTATACCTGTGTGATCATGAAAAGCAACAGGTGCTCTGTATACCTCCGTGATCATGAAGTTTTTCAGTAAACATCTATGACCATGAAATTCAAAATTTTTTTCCTAAAAAAAACCTGTGTCCTGTTGCAACATTCCTGATTTTTTAAAATAAAATATATCATAGCAAAGTTTTTCTTTTTTCCTTCAAATGTATGCTAAATACTCCGGAATGCCTGACTGGTCACATACAAAACAATGCTACAACTTAATGTGTCTGGCTGACTAACCAGGAAGTGTGCAAACCCATAAACTAAATTAATTGGCTAAACATACAACACACTTGCGTCCCTGGGAACATAACTGATGAATTTCAATTTGGCCTACCTTTCACCACAGAAGGTGTAACATCTGTGTTATGCATGTTCACCATCAAATACTCCCAAACTAGCAATGTGAACTTTCAAAATGCAACAAAAATTTTAAAGAGTATATTACACAAGAGGTTTAACATAAATGCAAAAGTACTGACCATCATTTTGTTTTAAAAAAAACAAGCATTTTGCTAAATACAATTAAAAATCTGCTGCAATAATCAAGATACATTTACTACAAAGGATATAATAACCTAGTAAAATGATGACTTTTCAAAGCCGTGAGACATCTTATCTACAATCATTTCTTAAAATTTACAAGATAAATACATAAGTGTTTTTTTCATGCATGTGCAACTTACATGGCCTGCAGGCCACATCCAGCCCATGACCTAGTTTTATCCAGTTATATATAAAAAATACTGCCACCAATCTTACACCCTGGTGGAAGCTGCACACACCTGCTTTATATCCTAGGGTTTCAATGTTCAATACATTTCAAAGACTGAGGATTGAAAACACAACTGAAACAACACATGAACCTAAGACTAGAAAAATTGAAATGAAAATAAATACAATATTACATAAAATTTGAAAAGTCTTTGGTGGAACACACAGAATGAGTACAAAAGTTTAAAATTTGGTAAAACTGGAAAGAAAAAAAACGAGAAGAAATCATTTTTCAAGCAGATGTTTGGAAATTTTCTTGGTTTGAATAATTATATGACCTTTGTAATGAATTACCTAATGTTGGCAGAAGATACTTTGGCTTCATGCTTATTTCAGAAACTACATTGTTAATTTTGAATCTGCGTTAATTTTGAATCTGCTAGGAGAATTCTGAAACTTTTGTTAAAAACCTTTATTAAAAACAATGAGATCCTGCAGGCTAACAGCAAGTAACCTGCATCAGGTTGTAATCATAAAGGAAAGGCATGCCTGAGTAGCCTGATTACATACAAAATTCTATGACTACTCCACAATGATAGTGCCTTCCCAGATCCAAACTATGTTTTACTAGAACTGTTTTTACAAACCTTTAAACTTGGATGATCACTAATTATTGGACAGTTGTATTTTTAAATAAATTATAAATGTTTAGATAAAACAATAATCTTTCTCATAGATACACCTTATAACTGTTCTACTCTGAACAGTGAATATTAAAAAAAAAAAAAACTTCAAGCAAAAATGTTCTCTGCAGGAGAGATCAAATATTAAATTGAAATATATGTGTAAATATAACCCCTCAACTAAATAACAGAGATTAGCAAGTTTAGTTAACTTTTTTTATAATTTTTGTTTTAAAAATGCACAATTTATTACACCATTTTTCTTTTGAAGCACCAGTTTCAATCACGTTAAAAATCTTTCTGTGAATTTAAGAACAGCCAAATAAATTTTTAACAAGAACAGCCAAATAAATTTTTAAACAATATAAATTAAAAAATAATTTCTGTTAACTTTTATTTGCAACATCAGAATTGAATTTCTTTTACCTAATTTAAGCAGCTCTACAATGCCATCTTGTAAAAGTCAAACATATTCCAAATTTATGTCCAAAAAGGTCAAACAGCTCATTTAAATATAACAGTTTGAAAGGTAACTTGAAAAAAAATATTAAGAATGGAAAGAAACAAAATCTTTTTGAAAATAACATCAAAACTTACAGGCATTTTTATTGTTAATTAAGATACTTGAACAAAATTCATCTTGACTGCTTCGTTGGCAGAGCAATGAAAATAATGATGCATGCACAAACCTGTGTTTTTAGATGATGAAAATGCGACTACAAAAATGGGAAAGGAGACATTTACAATGCACTTTTGATGGTAAGTCAGAAATCTCAAAATTAATACACATAATTACTCTAAAACTGTTTTGTAAATAAGAACAAATATATAAAATCTTTGCAAAATGCAAAAACGGATAATTACTATAAAATTAAATGAAAATCTTCAAGAAAAGACTGAATTGGCAAAAAAATATTTCAAATATGCAAGCTTTGGACTTGTATTAAAAATTTCTAATGTTATGAGAGACAAAAAACCTCACAAAGACTTTTAAAAATGCCCTTAAAATTTGATTTTAAAAAATCTTAACAGATCCGCTTTCTGTGGCCTTTTTTGATCCACCTTATTGTATCAACTCAAACTCTATATGTTTGGCATCACTTCCACATTCATAAGGTAGCTATTTTATCCATAATCCAATACATGGTTTGGTAAACTGAATATTAATCCATCTTGCACCAAACTTTACAACAACAATACAGATGCAAATAGCCACATGATGAAATCAGAAGTAATAATAGTGCCCGAGACCCCCACCAATGACAATTTAAGTCAACTGCAAATTCACAGAATTGTTTGGTGACACAAAATTTAACATAAAATAAACTGATGAGCAATCCACAATAAAAAAAAATACTTCCTTGCACTGCAGCAGATATTACTGAATTTTAAAAAAATGCTCTTTCAGTTTCAACTGAAACTAAAACCTGTAATAACTGAATCAGGTTGCTGTTTTCAGGAATCCTTATTACTTACTGATGAGCAATGGGATTAATTACTTTTGAATATTAGGGTGCACTTTGATAAAAGACAAGCTGTCTAAATAATTGCTATATATATTGTACTACCGTATATACCCACTTATAACAGAAGTCCAAATGCAAAGTATAACACAGACTCTGATCTACAGGCACATTATGCTAAGACAGATCAGGATCAAGGTTGCTTGCAGTCTTACTTGACTTATAAGCAAGTATATATGGTATTAGAAATATCTGGCATCTTAATAAACAGTATTAAAACAAACTATATAAATTCCTTCCACAGAAAGGAACTGTTACAGTAAAACTAAAGTACAACTATATTTGCATTCTTCATGAAAAACGACCTTCTAACAAAAATATTTCATACAAAAATAGCTATTTACATATGAAAACCTTTTCAACTGGTTAAAATTGTGGTCATCTTTAACTTATTTATATGCAGGTTTCTATGACAACAGTTACATTGGGATTAAAAAATGTACTCATTAGTCCTGCCAAGTGGCTAATTGGTAAGAACACATGAAAAAGTAAAACAAATGAAGTCCCATTATGATCTCTAAACATTTGCATTATCTTTTGAACAGCCTGCTCAAAATTATAAGTACAGTGTCAAAACAATTTTCAAAACAATTTTTAAAAAATCTTGCAGAAGTAGACGGTACACCTAGAAAAGTGACTGGTAAGTCACCTGCTAACCAGTTGATAATAAAAACATGGAATACATGACACTGCATGATTTTATTCCAGAAAATTACCCAGATTTGTAAATCCCTAACATACCAAATCTTCATCAAAATTAGCATAGTAGAATATTCACAGTTAATATAGTACTTTAATATAACCTAAAACCAGTTGTTGTTGAGTTAAATACAAAGAGTTAAATGCAAATTAAATGATTGTTTTAAAAATTTACAAAAATTTTCTTGCACAATTGTCCTAAACAATGACTTGAAAGGTGATACTGTATCAACTCTACCCCCCCCCTTCCAATTTCTCGGCACAAGTGAAACGTCAATAACATCACTGGCAGATTCAAAGAAGAAACAATCGACGGTTTTATGCTTAAAAGGGTTGTAATGAAAGTGTCCTTAACTGGTCACGTCTTGCAGCATAAAAATTCAGCAATGTGAATTGGAAAAACATTCAATACAATACAAAGCATATGCTTATTCAACTTATTCATTTTTTAAACTGTTTGTAAAATACAAATACCCCTAAAATCTGAGAGCATAACAATTTTAAAAATAAAATGCAGAAATGGGAGCTACAATAGCCCAGTTGGTAGAGTGTTGAACTTTTCCACCCAGACCTGCCCAAATGAGTCTGTGTCCTTGGGCAGATATCTACCAATTTATTAGAATGATGTAGTCAATGTATTGAAAGTTCTGTTAAAACCAATAGAACACAAGACTAAAATGTAGAAATATTTGGCAAACTGCTATAACAGCATGAAAATATAATGGTCTTCGAGATAAAATTGCATAAATAACTATATATAAAAACAAATTTCGTTTTTCTAATAACCAGTTTTTTTTCTCTCAATTGTGCAAACACGATTTTTTTCTTAAAGTCTAATATCAGAATATTCAGTGCATAATCAAACCAAGCTGAAACATTGCTGCAAAGACCTGACAAATGAAATCATGTTGTCAACTTGGAACTGAAAAAGAAGTTGAATAGTTTTGAAATATTCTAGCATTTAGGATGGGCACATGTGCTAATGGCTGTACAGACAGCAGCAAAACAATATGTCCACTTCTGCTATGGAATGGGGGCTTTTTTTAAAATAAAAACAACGAATATAATGAATAGTAAATGCAATTTTTGTCATTGCATAGTTTAGTAGGCAAGTTTCTGTTTAAGAAGACCACAATCATAACTGACGTAAATAAAAGCATTATTATAAATCCATTTTACCATGTTCTGGCAGTTTTTTTAATAAAAACTTTTGTTGAGTTTAAAAAACATTAATGTACACATATCATTGTCTGTACATTCTTTATGTCTGTACAAACACAATAAAACTTTGTTTCTGTACATTGGCCCCTTAAGTTGTGCTAGAGTTTATTTCAACTGCTAGCCTGGAAATACATACCATAAAATAAATGAATTAAAATGAAAAATGAAATTTTGTTTACAATTTGTGTCCAAGAAATGATCATCAATTTTTTTATAGCAGCAAAGTCACTTTTTGCTTTCCAGTACCATTTATCCAATCGTTATATACACATTTCCTTCCAACAGCAGCTTTATATACATATTTTTTGCACATTAACATGTACCAACAGCTACTGTAAATGATCTTGAATAAAGAACAGGTGTTTGTCAGTGAAATCGTCATGTTGTTTTGAGACATATCCAAGAATTAAAACATGCACCGTTTACAAATATCTTTCTTTCACTAATGTGCAAGACATGTGGTATGGCACTATGAAATGCAATCAAATGTGAAAATAATCTCCAACATGTATAATCCAGTGACATCTTTGTGATAAATTTTGATCGTATTCCCCAATAGGGTCTAATTCTTGACGTCTTCACTTTGGTCGGTCAATGTGTTTGCATTTATATATTTGATCACTCTATGCAATATCACCGTATTAAAATATCAAAATTACAAAATGTGCAGTTTTAGTGCATAATTCTCTAAATACCACCTTTTTAAAAGATTTGATATTATTCATCCACACAGTACAAATAGATAACAAAAATCCTGGTCTCTTAGCCTCAACATATTGTGCAAATGACCTCAACTATTGAGCGATTTTTGAATATGTTCATACTTTCAGTCATGACATTCTTGCAATAAATGAATCACTGTGACCTAATTTACAATTATATGCAGGACATATTCACCTGAATGCAAACTTGTACAGCCACTGTGTGTGGGTGAAGTTTAGGTTCATATGTACACAGCATCATTTGGGATTTTACTACGTCCTTGCAAAGGTCCAATTGGAGGAACAGGACTTGAAATTCCCTCCGACCAATCTGAATGAGCTGAATGCGGTGAAGAACTGGACCAATGTCCTGGTGAGTCTGGAGATGGGGTTAGAATGTTATCTGGAATATGGTTAACTTGTGGGGGAGTGGCATCAGTGCTAAGGTGACTGGATGGGGGTGTGGGGTACTGTGTCATGTGAGGAACCTGTATTGGTGTTGACATCTTGTGATGTGGACTGTTATCATGATACATATAGGTGTAGTGAGTAGCATAATCGGGTTTGTTTTCTAGCAAATGGCAGTCCATTGGACTAACCTGTGTCTGGTTCCGCATCTGGGCTTGTTGCATGGCCTGATAATGAGTGGGAGATAATGGCATACTCTTTCCTTTCATGGGCGAATGTTTCATTTGACTTAATGGACTATTATGTGCCTGCATGTTAGACGATTGGATGGCAACAGCAGTTGAAACTGGAGAATGGGACTGCACATGTGACCCATGAAGCCAGTCATTCGAAAACATGTTTAGCTGTGCTTGGTCCCGGCGTGTATCGTTTTTGTAATGATTGGCCATTGCTCTGTGTTCTTCAAGACCTGCATGTGCTATTGAACATGGGACTGTAATCTTCTCTGCACAATTCATACCATGCTGAGAAATAGGGATTAACTGGCCACATACATTGTGGTACGTGGGAGGGGTTAAATCATACCCATGTGGCGATTCTAATGAATTTTCTGGGGTCATCGTTCTTCCTGATGTCACTTCTGAAGTCGCCTGCAACTGCCCAGGAGTGGCATGATTCTCAGCACTTTTCTTTTTCGATTTTTTTGATTTGGGAGCCAAGCCATTAATTTTGGCTCCATTTGGAGTATAAGCCAAAGAGTCTTTGTTTGAATGACCAGCTTTAGTCCTTTTTGATTTAGTCTTATGCTTTGCACCTGGATGAATAAATGGAGGCATGTCATTATGTGACATGCCATTTTGCATGGACATGTTGGATGGACTATTTACGCGATATTCATCCAACAAACACACAATATCATGATGAAGGCGCTCCTGGGCTACGTCTCTAGGAAGCCTTTCCATGTGATCCGTAATGTCTCTGTTTGCATAGTGTTCCAACAGAATCTTCGCAGACTGGTAACTGCCCTCTTTTGCTGCCAAGAAAAGCGGAGTTTCATCCTGTAAAGTAGAAAACCAGAATAAGTAAATGGTCTAATATATGTTTGCATGTCAAAGTCGAGTCAAAACTTCCAAAGTATGTTTTCCACAAATCAGACTGGTCCATTGTTCCTAAATTATCTAACACAATGGTTGAATGCTATATATGCAATGAAATTTATTTATTATTTTAACAACAGATAATAAAAAAAATCAACACCAGTTTCCAGAAATATTATTATACATGGGATTTCAGTTTTTATATCATACATTTTCTTACTTTCTTAACAGCATCAGTTATGCATGTATTACTCTTATATAACGGTATGCAACTAGACATGCAGTACTGGTAACCATACTGATGCAGGTTAGCAATATACAAGTCTGAATACTCTAAAAGTATGTTGGTAACTCAAACATAAATCACTCAAATACTGCACACAAGTGATATATTCAGTCTAGATTTAACTTTGCCCACTATAATAATGCCATTTCTGCCCTGGATAACTTGTAACTACTTAAAATATTAAATTGGGCCTACAACTCTTCCACTCAATTTTTCCCATGTATGATAATCGCTTTGGAATCAATTGTCTGTCATACTTAACTTTTTAACTTCCCAATATTTGATCATTATACTAATGTAAATACAATTTACCTTAGTATCTTGTGCATCTCTATTGGCTCCATGTTCCAGAAGAATCTGTGTGGCATGGGCGTTGTTTACTGCAGCTGCCCAGTGTAGGGCCGTTTTGCCTGAAACCAATGAAAACCCAGTAAAATATAAGTATTTATCTGGAGTTTTAAGAAACTACATTCTACAGTAAACATGAAATTTATGTAAGTTGAATATTATTATTCTATTTTAAAATAAAACAATGGTGCAGGATAGCAGAACTCTACAGATTGTAAATGGCAACACAAGTCAGGTAGTATCAATAGCGATTATGCCACATTATTGCATACGATGTCATTACAGGTTATACCACAGCATGGCATATGATTTTATATGCTTGTATGCTACATCATTGCATATGAGGGCATTAGTGGTTATTCCATATTGTGGCAATGATTTAAAATGAAATGTCTTTTATGTCTACAAGTTTTTTTAAAATTATAATCACATTTTCCCACTTTTTGGGTACTATATAGTGGTCCCCTCTTGAATGCCCCCCCCCCCCACGCCAGTGGCCACTCGCTTCCAGAATCCATTGGCAATAACAAGTTTGTGTTCAACAGTATCCCTCAAAAATGGCCACCCTCTAACATGACCAGCAGCCAGCATCTTAGTACAAAAATTAAAATGTTTTCCTCACAAGCAGCCACTTTTTATTTCAAATGCATTCAGAACCAATAATTAACTCATATTGTAAGTAATCCTATTATCTCTACCATCGCTATCTGTCTCCTGATGTACGGTTTCTGTTATTGATAGAAGTGTTTGTTAATGTACATATAACATGAATAACAATATTATCATTTACTATAAAAGCAGACATTTACAGGAAATGGCTCAACAATGTTGTGATGAGTTTTGGGCTTCACACA
>QKMX01361487.1:0-11230 GCA_003401595.1 Venustaconcha ellipsiformis | reverse complement strand
ACATACATACATACATACATACATACATACATACTAGCAGACAGAATGTCAGACGGACATGGACCTACCCTAATTTTTCTAGCTTGTACTTAAATTGCAATCGGTTGCTTGGATCATTGACACCAGGATTCAACAATTCCATCTTCATTCCAACTGCATCCAGTTGCGTACCAATATCTGAGGCTCCAGAACACATCTCCCAATATTGTTGCACATAAGGCATCAAGTCTAAACCTTGAGCTGCTTCTTCCTGTTCCCGGGGTGCACTGTGAAAAATGTAGCACAATATCATATTTGCAGTGTATTTAACGCACGTCCACTGCGGACATAACTGAACAGATGTGTTGTCGAATGATGGGCTGATAGATAATTGTTCATGCTGCTTGTTCTAAATATAATTTTCAAACGAACAACGCTGAACCACATCATTTAATGCCAGATCTGGATCTATGATATTCATATTTCGTTCGCTTTAAATATGGGTAAATAAGATGTGAAAGAGTCTTCATAACATATCAATTCAACGGAGGCAAACTATTTTGAGAAAAAAAACCCACACAATTCTCACATATTATGTAACTCTAAGCAACGCTCCTTGTTTTCAAATATTCTTATAGGAGTTTTATTCGCCGAAAGTGATTTCTTCTCATCATGCAGTTTCTTATGACCCTTTTAAGTACAAATAATGTCCTATTTTGGAAGATAATCTGGTGGACAAATAAACAAATTTAACAGTCAGCGTTTTAAAAACAGATGAATTAACATCCCTTCCTAACATTCTACCCATATACTCAATCGCAACATCTTTGGGTTTTCTGGGAGCGGACACTAAAACGCAATCAAACAAAGAAACTCCGAATGTAATACAGTCGACTAATGTGGTCCAATTTAACACATTTACCAGAACTTCTAGCCATATCTTAAGCTAACCACATTCGCATACATGGCTTTTTTCCCTATCCAGTGGAAACAGTATTAATTTACATTCATGTTTCAGTGATGTTATTCGAGTAGATCCAATACGGCGATAAATGAATTGCATTCAGTTAGTGCTTTCTACGCCAGAAAGACTTGAGATGTTGAAAATACTCATACGCCTTGCGAAGGATGGGGTGGATCGTCTGTAGACATTTAAACAAAGAAGTTAAAGCCCTCACTAGTTTTATATAAAACAATCATCTTAAAAGTGTTATATAGATAGATAGAGTATATCTTAAAGGCCCCTTAAGACAGAATTGTTCATCTTAAATGCATCACACAGACAATCTGCATCTTAACTAGCTCTTTCAACCAAAATTATTAATATTTAATGTATTACATAAATAGACAGATTGATAGACAAGGAGATACATAATCTACCCCTTACATGAAAAGATAATCATTTTAAATTTTTTCAATAGAAGTTTACTTAGTGTTACAGGAAAATGCATCCCGTTATATCATACCGCTGTCATATTAACATACATATTAAAGTTGTTGTTATAGCGTTTAACGCCATTTTTCAGACACGATAGGCTATACATGGCGGCCAGTATAAAAGGTGGAGGAAGAATCAGGGAAAACTGCGGAAAGAACCAACGATCCACGAGAAGCTATTGGAAAGCTTTCTCACGCACCCACACTGGTCGAGCTGAGACTCGAACCCACACAGATAGAAGTGAGATGTCAGTGATCCGTAACGGTGAGCGCTTTAGAATAATCGGCTACTCGGCCCTTCTCCCCCCCATAATGTAATATTAAATAATGTGTAATTCATAAAAAAGGGGCTGTACAAATGGCAGGTTAATGAAAGAAAAAATAAAGATAAAGAACTGTTTTACTGGTTTATACTCGATGCAAACCTCATTTTAATTTTTATATTATAGAAAAATACTAAGGTTAAAAGAATGACGATGAACTCACATTTCTGTTGGATTCTTCACAGTTACTTGATGACTGCGATCAGTGTCATGTTTGTAAGCTTCCTTTAATGACTTTCCCTGGGTCGAGTCTGTCATTATTCCGGTTGGTTTCATTGATGAATTTGACTTGCTTTTTCCAGGTTTGTCCTCCTTCGATTGTTGTGATGAAGGTATCCCGTCTCCAGAAGCCACGCGTGTTTTTGATTGTTCCATAGCAAATGTTGTTTCCTCAGCTTGTGTGATGTTCGCCGATAGGTCTGATGTAGGTACTGTTCCTTTAGAATCTACGTGTTTTGTCACTAGTTTTGAGGTTGATTTATTTATTATGTCATCATGTTGTTTCTTAGATACTTCTGAACTGGACATTTTGTCAGTAGTAATTCCTTGCTTGATAGGTGGTTTTATAGCTAATAAGGTATCTTTTGTAACACTTTCTTTCTTCAACAATTTTGAAGTATGTCTTAAACTTTTGTCATTATTTTTGTTCATTGATGGGTCGATGGTAGAAAATGTATCTTTAGAATTTCCTTGTGCCCTTGATAGTTCTGATGCAGACATCGAGTCTTCACGATTCATTTTCCTACCATCACCTTCTTGCCTACTGTATTTCCTCGTACTTGTAATTGCTGATTCTGTGCTATTGGTATCGGTTTGTTTCATCCAAGGCTTTGAAATATTTCCTTCCGCACTGTCACATTCCTCCCACTTAAATCCATTGAATCTGTTTTGTCTGCCACCAGCACGAAATGCTCCATTGTTCTTATCTAATGGTTTATATGCTCGTCTTTCAAACTGAGCTTCATATGACACAAGTCTATTATCATGCTTTATGTTTGTCTGGCTTCTTCGCAACTGGCCAGTGATGTTACCTGCTGATGGACATGCTTGAGATGTCGCCTTTTTTGGTTTTTCTTTTGTAGCTATTGTTTTCGTTGTTTCTACTGTTGTTGCTTTTGTTGTCAATGCTGTCGCAGTCATTTGCATCGTTGATGCGCTTGCCAAATGTGCTTCTTTTGTTGTTGCTGCCGTCAAAATTGTTGTCGTGGTAGGTTTTGAGCTACCTAGATACTGTTGCAGATTATCTGCTTTCGAGTTCTTTGTTCTTGAAATATGTATAACCTTTGAAAAATTTGGAGCTTGAACTACAGATGGAGATTTTCTATCTTGATGAATATCGCCAAATAGAAAAAGAACAACACTGTTATCATCTTCTCTATAAATGTGTTTTCTTCTTAAACCAGAACGGAAAACGACTGACAACGGGTTAAATTTATCCGAATTACTTTGCGATGCAGAAGTGGGTCGCCTCTCTAAACACATTTGCGCTTGAAAACATTTACAGAAGGCATCTAACTTACTGGAAAGTTTGTCTGCTGTCTCGATAGCTCTTGCACAGTCACTGCGTTTATCAGTTTCCATCAGGCATTGAACGTCGTCCTTCTCCTGAAACTCACAATCTGCGTAAAAAGGCAATTACTTATTAAATGCATATATATTGCTAAGATGATTTATTAAATTTTTAATAAACCGAATGATATATTTTGCTGAGTACATTTTTTATTTTTTAATAAGCTGTGAAAGCTATGAATCAGGGAAAAAGATGCTCATTAAATGGAGATAAAATATATGCTAGTATGTTGGAGGTATCTATGGTCTGTATTGATGAAATATAGTCTTGGACATTTTGTCTACCAGACTGATGTTGAATTAAAATGCAGGTATAAATCTTGGAATTACATTACAGTGTCAACTACACTGTTACACTAGCGTTTGCTAAAAATGGATACTTTGTTCGAAATTTAAATAATTACAATGCAATGCAAAAATAAATGTATTACGTATGTGTAATTTCTTTACCATTATTTGGAAGATCCTGCTCATCGAAAGACTTATTTCTGAAATTGAACAAGTAATTATCATTTTAAAAATGTATGAGTGTATGCGCATTCTCTTATGTGTATGTGTTAGTAGTTGTATATCGTGATTTGGGGAGATACATTTACATTGTGGATCTTTGTATGGAGAAACCGGAAAATTTACATTGTTAATAGTTTTGACACGAGTTTGATATTATGGGGAAAAAGTTTATATCAGCAAAATGTAGAAAGTTTGTAAAGATTAAGGTTCAAAAGTTCATAGGGAAAAACGGGAATGGCAACGTAAAAATTGTTATCTAAAATCCAAACCACTTCTCTGCGATCCAGCAATTGATTTCTGATTACAATAAAACACACCATTTATACTATCCAGCAGTTACGTTTTCAAAACATAAAACAGAGATCTTTGGCACCACTGTAGCATCTTTCATTTGCAGTAACCTTGGTAGCCCCGAAAAAGTGTTAACCAAAGAAGTGTTAACACATACCACGCCGATTCGCGGTTCATATTTCCTCAAACTTCTTCGCACTCCCGATTTATGCACCAATACTCTCTTCAGACACCCCTATTTGAACACATACTCTTCTTTTCCAGATCCCTATAATCTTTGTGGCAGCTAATTAAGACTTCACATTGGCTAGGTAGTTTGGGCTTAACAGCACCTGGGAAATGATTGTCGATGATTCTAGTTTAAACCACATCTTTTCAGGTTGTCTTGAGAACAGTTGTCACAGTAGGAGAATGCATCTGCATCTAACGTTTAGGACCGGATCAAAATGTTCAACAACAAAATGCGTTTGATAAAATTCTGTTAGTGCGTGGGAACTCTCTTCCAAGCAGAAGAACGTTATGAGAATTTAGCATTACGGAACAATTTGAGAAAAAGACTTATGGCTGAAAAAAGAAGACAATCTATTGGGGTGCGCCTTTTGCGAATACATCCTATTATTGGAGTGATGTACTAAGACTATGACTACTACTGCTGCTGTAGCCAGTATTATTCTTCCAGGAAATGAGAACTTTATTGTAGCCCTGGCAGATTTCCTTTTGCTTCCGCAAGAATGTATACCTGCACTGGCAGATTTATCATCATTAACATTGGTGCAGATTTCAAGAAAGAAACAAAAGGAAGAGTTACAGTCATTATCAACCTCAGAAACACGGAGAATAAGCATTTGTTCAACAACAGCAAAACGAGAAGAATAAATCTTTGAACAGTTAACAGAAGGAAGGGAGAGAAATCAAAACAAAGAGTTGATTACCAGACATTCTGGTGTAGTTATAGTACCATTGAGAAAAGTATCTGAACTCTTCCAGCACAATCCAAGAGATCTACACATTGCAAGATTTATAAGCTTTCAATCACTACATCTGCTCTTACTGCCTCTAAGATGTCTTCATCATTAGTTAATACCACTACCACAGTACCATCAGGTGCAGAGGGAGTAGGGCGTGACCGTGAATAATGATTAAGAGAGTGGTAGTAGAATCAAAATAAAATTTCATAAAACACTAAAGTCCATTTTTCTTTCTTCACTGTTTGCCTTTTTGTTCTTCTATTTGACTTGGCTTTTTGTGTCTCTTTACGTGTTCGTTTTCATCTTCTATTTCTCAGGAACATTTCTCCTCCATTATCTTCTCTTGCATGTTCCCTTTCTACCTGACAATAATTAGAAGTATCTGTATCATTGTCGCTCTTTTTTCTTTACTTTTCGTTGATATTTTGGACATTCTGGGATCCAATGACATTTTTATTGAAACACATTGCAAGAATCTTGATTTTTATCTCGACTGTAGTACGTGGTCTTATTGGAAGTGGTGTACTTTCGAGTGACGCTCTATAAATCTCTGGAAAAGAAGGGCGACCTGTTTTGGCTTTTCCATCTTCTTTGCAGTTTAAAAGATGAATGGATATATTCTCTTAGTTTCAACAGTTTTCTCTATACTTTTGGGGAGAGCACGTGTAAAACGTACTGAAATCAAATTCTGGAATCAAGATAAAACCATCACAATATTACAGCGAGGAGACAAAAGAAGCAATGAGGCGACGGCTACCTGCCGTTTCGACTCACACGCTAAGTGAAGTGTTAGCACAAGAACAAGCCAGTGATTTTAAACAAGACATGCACGAACCTATACCAATACCATCTACCTCTACCAAACGTCAGGAGAGTCAAGAGCAGCTAAGGGATAAAGTCATTTAGTAGCACCAGAAGAATATTTTGACATTTGAGAGACTTTAAAAAGTGACTTTTAGAAAATTTAGAACCTCCGCTTACAAACAGAATGTGAATATAAAGATTTCAAGTCTGATGTGGTACTAGAGAAAGCAGCTGACTCTGTTATATTATTATAGGCTTTACTATAAAAGATATTGCAACGACAGTGCCATACTAAAATTAACGATAATATAAGACTGTCCTTCAATCACAACAGTTTGAAGTTTCATGTCTACATTGAATTTAGTGTACCGGTCAAATTAACAGCGCACAAAATCATTTATAAAATTCAAGACGTAAAACAATCCAATGACGAATTTAATATAACCCATGGAAAACTCAATTCTCGCAAAAAACCACATTTCTCCTCGTTGATGTAGCGGACCACACATAAAAGGTACAATTTGTGAGTTAAATTTGCACTATTAAAAAATAAAACAACGCAGTATCGTCCAAACTTACAAGAATAAAAGTGCTTAGACCGCGCCATCATCGTGGCTCTTATTTATGCCGAAAAGAACCAAACGGCAAAATGGAAAAAGATCAAGAGAGTACATTCGAAAATCAGATTCCAACAACGAAAAGAAGCAAATCTCTTTTTTTGAAGCATACAGGCATTTCCAAAGAGCCTTTGTTTTGGCATTCCTTCAATGCAACAACTGCAAGATGTGTTAGATCCATGTTATAAGTTCAGTGTTTCCTCGCATCATTCGTGGAGCTCACGTCTTTTAGGATTTCCCAGATGGAAAATGCATCCATGTGTATAAGTATGAAGGGCATTTGAATGACACTACCAGTATCAAATAATGTCTTAGATACAGATACTATGAGAGGAATATTATCAAGAATTTGATACTCTGGAACAACATATGTATTCCGAAGGAGCACTACGAATTCATTTCTTTTCGTGCAAGTGAAACTTTGTCAGTCGCACTTATCACGACAAACATCGCATGAAACAGGTATAATAGCATTCACATTCCAAAGTTTTACGTAGATTATCGTATTTGAGAGAACGGTATATAACAACCCTAATATTGTACTGTATTAGTTGTAGTAAGATTCCAGGAGGACGATAAAGAAAGCTTTAGGTGGCTCCACAATCTGCCCTATCACGACGAATCTATCATACCGACAACTCTTGGAACAAGGAGAACACACATCGTTGCGAGGATTGACACTATTCTCGTGTCACGGACCAATATTCGGCACAAAATGTTGTATGCTTTCTTCTGAAATATCGTTCATAAGAAGGTACTGAATGTCCAACAGTCACCATTAATGGAGCCTAGCTCTTCACGTGAACGATGGACAAGTACAGGTTGAAGACCATATGAGTCGTTTGACCGTGCCCGATTAGTAGAACGGATAAAACTTTCGGAATGACAGAAATTACCAAAGGTTATTTTTCACACATTTTTATGCCGAAGCTAATCGAAAAGGTGTTCTCCGGCTTTGCCTTACATTCGCTACTACAATACCGATGGCATGCACACAGTAAAAACAATAAGCGTTTACAGTTGGTACCAAATTCTCTCTCTTCAAACCTGTCTGACTTTAAAGAAATGTTGAAATATCGCTGATCCGATATGACGATTTTACGACGGTGTTGTGGACAATTTCAACAATTCTGTCTGGATCACGGAATGTACGATCCTTTGAAGGAATGTCTGCCAGAAATAAAGCTTGTAGTTTAGTCTATCAAAAGAAGGTCATGCCTGAGAACAAACTAGATATCATTCTCCATAAATCATGTCTCTAGATTGCGCTGGTTCTACTACTTGAGTTGAAATGAAGACAAATAGATACAACATGCTAAAATCTGAGGGAAAATCACATTGGAACTTTCTCTGTGGATGGATGGATTTAGAAAACAGCCGAATGCTAAGGATGATTATTTCACTGATGCGTCAATTATTTGCTACGAAAGTCCTTTTTCAGGATTCACCATTAACGAATTGTACGAGTAGACATAAAAGCGAAGCATGAGGTTAGAAATACAAAATGATAGAACATGATTAGGATCCATGCTTCAAAACTGGTCCAGGATTTGAATGCATTGCTGAAAATGACTAAGTTGTAGATATCGAACTATTGAATCCAGGCAAAAATTTGTTTGGAGAACGAGCCAATGCAGCATGCATGCTGTACGAAGTGGACGAATCTCAAGGAGAAGAAATTAAATACATCGATATGTGTTCCTTGTATCCCTGGGCATGCACATATGCTCATCGTCCTACCGGTCACCCAGAAATGTTAGCAGAAGACATCGACCAGGAACACATTCGTTAATGAGAACGTCAGATCACTTGCAAAGTTGTAAGCCCGACGAACATGTACCGTCGAGTGGAAGTACATCATTGCCATTGAAAACCTATATTTACTTAATGCCACAAGTGTACCAAATGATGTAAGTACGTGGAGAAATTCATAACAAATGTAAATTGAACAACTTCGCGTGAATATATTGGATCTTGCTAAAACACCAAACTGTTAATCGACCTGTACAAAATGTATGTCAAATTATCTACCAGAAACGAATGTGATTTCCAGAACACAACACCGTACCGCATGGACATGCTTATGTCCATTATAGAAAAGGAAAAAGTTCAAAGATTAGCACTTCATGCTGAATACAAACGCCGACATAGAAAGATGAATAATTCAACACAGCTACCTTGTCAGAGTACTAAGTCGGATGGATGTTTTCCTTTACGTGCATGCTTTTCCCATGTACAATTGTCTTTTCACCAATCTTGCCACCTATTTTACACTTGTTAAACAAACAAAATGTCTTCGAATCATACCAGATTAAGTGAAGTCATGATGCCCATAGTACAGAACTGGCAGCACGTGATCCAGAAGAGCACTAACAGGAAGAACACTATCTTCTTCAAAGTGAAGCAGAACCTAACAGAACATGTCCTTGCACGAACAGATCATCGAGGAGAAATAAAAGTGGGAGAAGAGGCCGAGGCAGTAGCAAAAGCGGCAACAGCAATAACGGCGGCAACAAGAACAAGGAAGAAGAGAAGCGGAATGTGGAATCGAGAAGGATGACTTCTCGTTCTACGTTAAAAAGAGCAGACCTTATGATGTGGTGAAGAAAGTGGAGAGATTTTGGACTTCCTACTGGACGTAGTGTAACAATCCCCCCCTCTCAAGAGACACTTAACGAGGCAATCGCTTCTCTGAGAATCGCCAAAAACTTTGACAGGGAGGTGATGAATGAGGAAATAGTGACAATCAAGGTGGTGTAAGCAGCGCGTCAACGAACTTCCAAACCCTTAGGTGGTTCCTACCCTTTTGTTGGATAGCAGAGGTTTGTTTGTGCATAGTAATCAAAACGCAGTTGCTGATTAGTCTGGTGTGTGCTAGATAGCACAGATGAGCACAATGGCTACTAGAAAAGAATATGTGGTGTTTTTGTACAGTAATCAACTAGCAGTTCCTGGATTGTAGAGGCATATGCTGAGTTGTAGATACAAATATTACCATTACCATTCCGGTCTGTCCCTATAAACGTTCGACCTATTTCAGCTATAAACGTTTGTCCCGATAAACTCTTCTATCACTATACATTTTGTCCCAATAGACACTTTTGTTCTCATAATACCATCAACATGCTAAACCTATGGACATTTTTAACAAATCGCTTCACAAATGTGTCTAATGAATCCCATATTCTACACCTATGGACTCATGTAAATTCTCGTATGTTCCTCTATCGCCAACTACAACTGCTTGTGTGTGTAATGCTGAAACGAGCTCTAAGAGTTCAAAAGAAGTACAATAATTTAATGAAGATATCTCCGAACTGATATTTGTCATTGCAGTCTTCTAATTAGCGTTTGCTTATATATCCTACCAATATATTACCAAATGGAAGAGCACATATGTACGAGTGTGCAATATAGACTGGTCTATGTCTCCTACGCGTTATCCGAAAAACAAAATTTACAGCTAAAATACACCATTTCCACCAGTTACACCGTTTCGTCACTGACACATTCTTGTACGGTTTTGCATTCTCCCCTTTGATGTACATTAATACTTACTGAAAGTGATCCAATTTGTTTATTATCTGACGGTTCCCCTCATTAATTTCGTTTACATACGTGAAAGCCTCTCTTATCTGAAATAAGACAATAAAACCTTTACACTTTACTGAGTTCCTCAGAAAACCCAACCAATCATTATATGTATAATGCACTAAAGTGTTGGTGTGTAAGTATAAACTATCAAACAAACAATTCATATACCAATACTGTTAGTATATCAAACTGAGATCCGCCCAAGGTGCTTTAATACTCTTACATAAAAAATTGTTTCAAAAGTCTGCTCGGTTTCAACAGCAACCCTATTAACCCCTGAAACTGTAGGTACAAGTAACCTTCAAGAACCTGGGTCTTCGTAACGGTATTTGTAAACTTTCCACGGGACTTAAGTAAAGTATTTACAATAACGATGATACAAAATGGAAATAGCCTGTGGAGATAGTAGGGTACATTTTTGGTTAGGAAACACACACATGCATATACTGTAACGTATTCAATCCTTTGTATGTCTGTGTTTTGTCCCTTTTGATAAAACTTGCAGCAATGTTCCAAAAACAGATCATTTAATATTTTAAAAATGTCCGAAGGCCGCTCCACGTCCCTTCTCTCTCACTATGTTGGTTGGTAATGCAGCAGACTAGTTGACTGTCAAAGACGTAAAGGATGGACAATAAAAATGCTGTTATAGCATGTCTCCCTAACAACCCACCACAACCACCGCATCTCTCTCTCCAGAAATTGGAAAAAAAAGAAAAAGAGGATACAAAAAAGTAGTATAGTCAGTAGCAATGTTAATTAAAGTATAATAATAAATTTTATCTACTAGAGTACATTTAAATATTTCAATATGCTCTTGGTGTGTTTGTAGTGCTCTATATTTATTTATTTAAACCATCTTTCATGTTTAACTCATACATGTATGATATTTTTATTCAATATGAAGGAAAATATAAGCTGGAGAAAGAAAAGAAGCAAGTGAAGAATTTGCAAGAAGGATTACGAATAGCCGCGAAATCCTAAAGAACTACAGTCTGTTTCGGGCGTAGTGGACAGAGATGTGAAGAGTTCATACACGCCATTAATACATTGTTGTCTTCAGACAATCTTAACTCCGTTAGAAACACAAGTATGCGTATTTGGTGTATGTTTATGATATATATATATATATATATAT
>QKMX01361483.1:0-12055 GCA_003401595.1 Venustaconcha ellipsiformis | reverse complement strand
GAGAGAGAGAGAGAGAGAGAGAGAGAGAGAGATGTGGGTTCTAATGGCTCTCAGTCATTGATGGTACAGTACTATTCTAAAACAGAATATGGAACACTTACACAGATGTCTTAGATTGAACACTTAATTGCCAAACAAATTATAATCTTAATGGAATAATTCGATAGAGAAGGCAGTGAGTAGATGTTATTTAGACCTAATGGAATCAATGTAATAGAGAAGTCTGTAAGTTTATGCTGTTTGGTATTAATGAAATAATTTGATAGAAAAGGTTGTGCGTTGATTGTATTTAGTCCTAATAGAATAATTAGACATAGAAGATTATGAGCTGATGCTATTTTTTCTTAATGGAATAATTAGAGAAGATTACGACTTGATGATGAAAGTTAATTCGATAGAGATGAGTTTATGTGATTTAATCCTAAAGTAATAATTTGATAGAGATGAGATTATGTGATTTGGTCCTAATGAAATAATTTGATTGAGAAGTCTATGAGTTGATGTTATATGTTCCATATGGATCTAAGTCATGGCAAAGGCTTTGAGTTGTAGCTATTTAGTACAAATGGATCTATTACGTAGAAACGGCTATGCGTTGATGCTGTTTATTTCATATTGATCTAATTCATTGAAATGACAATGAGCTGATGCTATGCAGTCCAAATAAATCTAATTCATAGATTCAGATATGAGTTGATGCTATATAGTCCTAATGGAATAATTCCTTAGAACAGGCCGTGAGTTGATGTTATTTAGTCTTAATTAATCTAATTCATAGAAAAGGCTATGTATTGATGCTATTTATTTCATATGGATGTAATTCACAGAAACGACTATGTGTTTATGTTATTTAGTCCTAATGGAATAATTTGATAGAACAGGCTCAGAGTTGGTGTTATGTAGTCTTAATTGATCTAATTCATAGAAAAGGCTATGTATTGATGATATTTATTTCATATGGATGTAATTCACAGAAACGACTATGTGCTTATGTTATTTAGTCATAATGGAATAATTTGATAGAACAGGCTCTGAGTTGATGTTATTTAGTCCTTATTGATCTAATTCATAGAAAAGGCTATGAAATGATACTATTTATTTCATATGGATGTAATTCACAGAAAAGACTAAGTTGATACTGTTTAGTCCAAATGGATCTAATTCATTGAAAAGGCTATGAGTTTATGCTATTTAATTCTAACTGAATAATATGATCGACTATGAGTTTGTGCTATTTCGTCTTTATGGATCTAATTTATAGAAACGGTTTATCCATGACAGCTTTTTGTCGTTATTACTCTACCATATACATCTATGTGAATCATATCACAAGTAGCTTTACAGTAAGACACAATTCCCTGTCATGAGTATACCATCTGACGTTCTATGTTTAAGCTTCTTACTTCTTAATTATGGCTCAAAACTTCAAGGATTTCAGCCAAATTTCTTATCAGGCCAGAAGTATTGTGATCTAAACACAACTTTGATTTTGCTTCATTCAACCGAACCTGAGAGGTTTATGGTCCCTTTTTGCCTTCTAACTTTACTTGTCATTGCATGATGAGAAAAGCATTTTACAATTTGACAACACTGACATAGACATCTAAGCCATATGAAATTTTCTGATAAATTCCTATTCTAGTTTTGGAGACAATAACCGAGAGATGTTAATTCCACTGCAGAAGGATGATATATTTAGAATGAAAATAGTTTTATGCGAGTAATCTGAAGATATTTCCATTTTAAATTTTGAATTGTTTAAATCTGTCAATTCAATATGTTGTCTTCATCAAAAAACAATGATGCATATACCAAAAATAAATCGAAAACTTGCATTTCATGTTTTGTTCATTATGTTAACCGGAAATTTGAATTTCAGTATAAATGCACAACTTTAACATTAGTTGGTTTTGTTTTTTTGCGTGGGATTAGCACCATTTTCAAAACATGACATGCTATACAAGGTGGCTAGTATAATAAGTGGAAGAAAAACCTAAAATAACCCCTGGGAGGAACCACCGACCCACGGAAACTTATTGGCAAGCTTTCGCACATGCACATGTTTATCCAGCCCGAGACTCAAACCTACACAGACAGAGGTGACATGGAAGTGATTGGCAAAGGCAAGCGCCTTAAATGCCTTTGGCCACCCGGCCACCCGAAAAACTCTTAAAACAAAATTAAAGTTACTGATTTCACAATATACAGAGATTAGCATTAGGATGTTGAGGGTTGTAAATTAAATGCCTGTGTTGTTGTAGCTGCATGCAATAAAAATATAATTGTTATAAAAGTTTCAATACAAGTACAAGCCAGACTAACATAAAATGTATTTAATTACACTGCCAAACATGACTGGTAGATTGTATATTGATCCTAATGTATGATACTAAAACATGATAAGTAACTAATCTTACAGCAATTGCATACCTCAACCCTTTTATAACAAGGGTGTGAACATGGCACTACTTATTTAAATCTGCTTCTCTTGTTGCTAGTTTATTTTGTTCATGTTAGTTCTTGGCTATAGAGAGCTATCTTTAATACACTGTCGCATGTTTTCGTACAGTATATTGCTTGTAATGTGTGCAGCATTATGTACTCAGAAATATATCTCAATGTAAGGTGAATTTACTGAAAACACAAATCAATCAGTGTCAGACGGAGTACTGTGATAACATCTAAAAAATAAACAGCTGCATAAAGAAGGAGTATTTAGATAATTTTTAAAATTGGTTATGTTACAGCTTATGTGATGAACATGTGTGTTCAGTGGAATAGTTTTCATGTCCCTAAATATTATCTCAAAGCTATTTGTTTTATTATGACATTAAAATCTAGTAACTGATTTCTTTGCTATCAACTTTCATTCGTTTTAACTTCAGAACTATAAAGCATGTTTCTTTGCCACCTGCCCATGCAGTTCCCATCTGTGATGTTGGAATTATCAATTATTGACTTGGATATTATTAGCTGCCACACAATTGTATGAAATAACCTGCATTAAGCAGTAAAATGTATTATTCTTCATTTCGCAATGGTTGTTGTTTAATACAGGTATATCTTACCAGTCTTGCTTCATGTTCTTACAGATGAATTGGGCAAACTATCAACTGGATATAACATGTTACTGTACAGAGAAGGGGAACTCAAGGGCGCGTTGACGAAGAGCAATAATACCGTTTTGCAGTTAAGGATGGAACTAGGTGAATCAAAAGGTAACGATAGTCTGAATCCACTCCTATTTAAATCCTGAATTTACTTTTATTTATTTCCTTTCGTCTAGCATATTCCAATTTAACTGAAGATCTCCTACTTTTATTCTCTTAATTTTACTCCTTAAATTACCACAAATCATATTCCCCCAGAACAATATCCGTAAATGATTATATATTAAAATAAGCAATTAAGCAACCTAAATAACTTATACTTTAGTTTCTGGTTTGAAAGACACGTGTTGATGACTGTATCAGATATCATAGTTTCTGGTTTGAAAGACACCTGTCGATGACTATATCAGATATCATAGTTTCAAGAATAAATCCTGCGTAGAAGTTATTTTAATAATATTTGTAATGTTTTAAGATCAAGGATATTGCTTGCTCCCTGTTTTCAGTTTAGTTTCATATTGTTATGCACTCATGAATTATAATCCAGTTCAAAACATGGGCGGTTATAAAATGTTCAGCTTAACTTTTAGAGTGCTTGTTAGTTCATTCATTTGTTTGTTTGTTTGTTGCATCATCAAGGACTTTAATACCATTTCTCCAGCATTATGAAGTTTGTTTCTTGATGTATCTAGGTGACTATAACTCAACCATGCAAAAATAGATCATTATACCCTAAATAGCATACTGGAATGAATTTAATGTATTCGGATATTTGTGTGCTACACCGTGAACATTTTCGACTTTTTTAAATACATCTTGACTATGTCATTGTAAAAGTTTCATTTGGTTTTGTATTGTATTGTTTTAATGACATGTTTAACATATATTTCGTGCGCCGGGCGTGGGGTATCATAACCAATAGGAAACATGCAGGATAAACTTTAAAAAAAAACAACAGAAAAACAAGTACAACGAAAAGTTAATATACAATATAAAAACAAAACAGTACAAACACTTAACTGTACAATACTACAATGAGACAAATACAATACACAACCTGCACGCAGGTATTTTAGTATTTGAACATGATAACATTTAAATGGTAATCGTACCAGACTCAAGGATTCAAAATCTACAAATGTTACAATTCTCTTAAATTATGACTAGTGCTATATTTCCATACAAAAGCAGAATGAGTAAGGAATTGTTCGTCCGGAGATGATACGAGAAGTACCAAGTGATGTTATTAGGTGGCTTGGGATCGATGTCAGCGCCTCTTCATGCGCTTTGTGCAATGTGATCAATTGTTTCTCATTCACTTACGACAAACATGCACCTGGGTTACAAACCAAAACTTGTCAACGTGACAGCATTTTTTCATACATGAAACAGCTTTTATGAAGTTACATTTTCTATATAATTGAATCATATTTATCTGATTTCGTATAAGTCAGTATGTGAATATATTTCCAGAATATTATTCTAGTGAATAGAGCTGTCAGTCTGACTTTATTTTAATGCTTGTGTGACTTTTCAAAATTTGCTTATATTAACAATTCCTTCTATATAGCATAACCATATTTTGTTAAAACTTATATGTAGATGCATGTATTTAGAGGGGGAAATGATCGTACCAATCTTGCTCCAACAAATTTAAAGTTTTAGTGACTGCCAAACTTTAACTGATTAATTTAAAATAATTCAGATAAAATAACGTTTTAGTTAATTTTGCAGCTCTAGTTTGCTTCAGTCGCAATTTATTTTAACATATGTCATTTACATTCTTAAAAATGACACCTGTTTCTGTCCCAAAAAGAGTAAGTAAACTTTTTCTAACTTAGGTCAGTGTGACCCTGTTTTCAAATTTGAGAAAATCTTTCTTGTACTCTCCGTTATCGCTTTTTCATGTCCTCAAGCTCATAGACCTTGTTAACTTAATAAGTGAATATGAATGCGTCTCAGAAAAAGTAACCGATAATGTAGATAAGTAGGACCCAATTTTTACATTTGAGTGACTTTAGTAAAATTAGCTTTCCATTTGTTACTCCAACATATATTGGATCCTGCACTAATACCATAATCATGAAAACTATTGTGGGGAGGCTGCTTAAGAAGGGTAAATCAGCCATATAAAAAATTATTTGTGACCCAGTTGTAATATTGTGGCTGCTTTTGTATTTTTAACATTATCATCTAATAACTTTTTTTCACCTAGATCATGGAAATTGTAATGTATATATGAGAAAAGATAACATGGTAAAACTAACCTACTGTGACCAGATTTTCATTCTAGAACAACTAGTGTTTTCAGTTAGTCTTTCGTCTCACCCTCAATGTCTTGGATATTTTTGACACATGACACGCAGATGCACCTAATGGAAGGTATTTCAGCTGTTTTAAAATTGATGAGTTGCGCCTTAACATGAATGTTTGATCTAATTTTGGTGTTTTCGGTTGTTTGTTTGTTACATTCTTAATACACTGGATTTAATGTCACCTAAGCATATTAAACGTGAACATGGATACATATCATTAATAGTATCTGAGCAATACCATAAATAAAGCCAATGCTTTCTTATTTGCATGCAAGACTAAATGTTATGGTTTTCTGAACATTGTCATATCCTCCAGATGGTGAGAGAATTTGTGTTTGAGTAAGCAACTTGATAAATATAATCATTTTCTAACCATGTAAATCGGTCATTACTTTTGCACTGAGATAATTTACAAACTCAGTTACATTGTCATGAGATACATGGCTATTGTTTTTTTTTTTAAACTTCGGTGACAAACAAAATTAAATGGACAGATAACCATGGTTGCCAAGTAATTGGCATGACGGACTTACCACCGAATGCACCGTATTTTAATCCTACAATAGGATTTATATGCGTAGACTGCCCTTATCAGATCTAGATAAGTGCTCATGTACTTCAATGGGAAATAATCAATTTATGTTACCAACCATTAAGTGGCAATGACTAGTTTGATTCTTTTCCCACAATCCCTATCACATTTTAAACTTTTCCATATTCCAATCCTTCGACGATATTACAGGAGAGTAAATTAGAAGTGACATACATACAGGTCATCATGGAACACATCTCAGTCTCTAATCCAGTACTTTGGGAAACTATCATCTCAGCTAGACAATGGTCCTTATTTAAAAAATCTATGCAAATATTGTACCCATGGTATGTAATGCAGAGATAGTCTGAGTGTTGGACTTTACATTTTATTTTATTATCGACTGTATTTGGGGAGGGAACATTGTGAATTTTTACCAATCAGCTGCACTGACGTTACCCATCAGTGGAGCAGTAGTATAGGGTCGGACTATAGATGGAGAAGTATCAATCAATCCGTGTCTGTCTTTGAGTCTATATTTTCATTTTCCGTGTATAACTCAGTCACTGTTTGAGGTATTTCAACAAAAATATAATAAGAGTGATATGGATTGTTCTGAGCTACCTAACCGAACTGAATTTAATCTGGCCTATCATTTTGCACTGAAATGGCGACTCTAAATTTCTGCTAGTAGCTTCATTTCTCTATCAATGTTGCCTTTCTTTGTTACATGTTTACCGCATATTTCATTGATTGCTTAATTTATGACTTGTTGGTGAAAATTAATTATTAATCCTTGCAGAGAGAATCAAGAGGATTAAAGAGGAAAATAAGCATTTACTCAGTGAGTATGGCGAAGGTGACCTTTGGCAGGATTTCAACTTACAAGATATCATGAATATTTTATTTTTTCAAAGATATGGAGTTTTATTGGATGTAAAATGAAGTTCTACACTTACCAACTGTGATCATATTTACCCATCTTTGTTATTTTATAAGCTAGAGGTAAATTATCATCTTATCTCAATTATGTATATTGATAACTTCCATAATGGAAAAGACAAGAATGATAAAATGGAAATGGAAGGAATGATATACATGTATAATATTCATGGCTCCAGGCTGTTTGTAAAGTAGCCCAAGGTGAAGTAGTAATGACAACATAATTTCAAAATATGGAGAAAATTACATTGCAAGCTAATTTCATCCAGTAAACTTCATTCAGTTCAAACAGTATGGCATCATTCCGAAAAGCCTGTAAGTTCGAAATACCATTCGTTTTTGCAATTGTCAAGGAGCTAATGCTCTGGTTGCTACGGGGGTCTTTGTCATGACTACCTATCGCGAGCTGCGAATCTGATGGGGTAAAAAAATATTCCAGGTATATTCATCTGCTTAAGTTCAGCTCAGTAACCACTGTTACTAATATTTCAAACTTTGTTTTTAATCAGTTATGGAGAAGGTTTGTGTCATTATGAGTGGGGTGATTTTGATAATAAACCCAACTTTCTTGCAAATGTAATAGTGATATTCCTTCATTGACTCAGAATAGGTATACAAGTCTTGTGAACAATGGGAAACGTTATCTAAACATTCTTGAACTTGTTTGAAACTTTGTCTAAACGGTTTAAACAAAGATTCTTGAACATGCTTGAAAAATGGGTCTAAATCAAAGTCTTGTGCTTCTTTGATGACAAACCTAATGTTTTAAAGATCTGTTACATATACACAACTTAAAAGAGGCATCCCTCATGATTCACCTCCTGTGTTGCGTGCGTTTGCTCATGTTAGAGTTTAAAGAAACTATTCCTTTCATTTTTACAGCTAATAATCCTTGATATGAAAAGAAAACAAGGACAAAATATAAAATAAATCTGTATATAATACGGCAGGTTTAAGCAATCTACAAATTTCTTTATGTTGATATCATTATGATTGGTGTAATGATATCATTACGATTGGTGTAGAGTAGTTTTGAGAGTGTTCAGCTAGGTAATGCTCCTGATGTACATCTCGTACATTATTGATTATTCTTTATGTCTTTGTTTGGTAAAAAAAAAAATCAGGGATTAATTATAAGAAACCCCAAAAGTATTTGATAGGATTTTGATAGTGCAAAGCATAATACGTGCACTTGTAGAAAATATTAATAACTTTCACGTAATAATTGCTTTCTGTATTTTAAGACATGTAAGGTTACTGTACATTGTGTTGTTTTGTTCAAGTACATTTGCCCTGCACACGACTCATCATCCACTGCGGATAGCACACTGACTTAATAATAATGATTATAACTAAATGTCTATCCAATCGGCTAGACAAATAAGTGTTCACTTTCTCCACGTCGTGAACTAGAGTAAACAGCCTTGCTCTGTGCCAGCACAAACCCTGGAGCGTAACCATGGCATATATTGTTTTCGATTGTTTTCGTAAGTTTCATACTGAAAAAGATGTGGTCGATCATAACAGTTGGATTAAGACCCTGTTTTATTAGATTTGGTTCTTAATTGACCCGGAATATGCCTATGGTTTGTGAAAACTGGTGTTCATGTTGTCCTTTTTTATTCAAACAATATAGTTGTGATAGTTGGCATTATGAAAATCTTGCATAATATTAAATGGAAGAGAGATGCTAAACTTCTTTTGCCGAGTTATTGTCTGAAAGTGATTTTTTACACCTTCCAGTTAGTTACTGAAACCTTTGAATGGCATGGTAGCTGGTATTGGCAAGACCTAAGTATGTGTCATAAACAGTGTAACTAATAATATTACCTTTTGGTAAATACGTATGAATGAATTCTGTTTTATGTACATTTAGTGTAGAGGACGCAATTATCTCCCATGGAAACATCTATTTGCATATCCATATTATAAAATGTCCATCATTAACAGGTATTTGTATCAAAATTATGTCACATTATTATTATACCTTTTAGACGCTATTTTTCTCTTTTTACAACAATTATAGCTAGCAAGAAAAGTCATGCATGTACTAGAGTTATATTTGTCCAAAGATTTGGTATGACTAAAACTACAATTCATACCACATGGTTATGTAGTGACTTTAAGTACAATTCATGCCATATGGCTTTGTTGTTACTAAAACTACAATTCATACAACATGGCTCTGTTGTGACTAAACCTACAATTCATACCACATGGCTTTGTTGTGACTAAAACTGCAATTAATACCACATGGCTCTGTTGTGACTAAAACAACAATTCATACCAAATGGCTCTTTTGTGACTAAAACTACAATTCATACCACATGGCTCTGTTGTTACTAAAACTACAATTCATACCACATGGCTCTGTTGTGACTAAAATCACAATTAATACCACATGGCTCTGTTGTGACTAAAACTACAATTCATATCACATGTCTCTGTTGTGAGTAAAACTAAAATTAATACCACATGGCTTTGTTGTCACTAAAACTACAATTTATACCACATGGCTCTGTTTTGACTAAAACTACAATTCATACCACATGGCTCTGTTGTGACTAAAATCTCAATTAATACCACATGGCTTTGTTGTAACTAAAACTACAATTCATACCACATGGCTCTGTTGTGACTAAAATCAAAATTAATACCACATGGCTCAGTAGTGTCTATGAGTACAGTTAATTGCACAAGGCTTTGTTGTGATTTTTCATTCTAATATAAATCCGTACTCCTAATGGTGGATGCAAATTAATGATAATCAGTGGAGTAAAAAAATATAAACAATAGCATTGAACCTATTGATCCCTCTCTTAATTACAAAATGCTATTTCTTGAATAGAAATACCGACTTATTTCAGATAATACAAAGAATATCCAAACTAAGTGTGAGATTATAAGCGTCAAATTTAAGATATTAATATCAAAACGTTCCATTGATGTACCATGCACAACCTTGCAAGTCATATAATCAATTAATTGCAAACGTTTGTGTATTTGCAGTGACTATAGAGGGACTTCAATCCGATGATCTGATTTACTGATACAACCAGGCAACGATTATTAGAAAAGCAACGGATAAGGCTTTTAAACAAAATGAAAAGTCTTGCACTACGGAAATTCAAAACTATACAGAATTAGCAAACACTGGATATATAGCATGTTTTTATAGTCGTTTCGATACTAAGCTTGCAAGAATATTTCGAAAGCACGTTTCTTTTTATAATCACTTTTAAACAACAATGGATAATGATGCATTTACAATATTGAATAAAGATATTAAGCATTAATATTTTTATATCCAGATTATGACATGTATTTCAGACTTGTATATACTGCATTGGTAGGGGTTGTCATCGCTCATATATTTTTATTGGAAGGAAATACAGAAGATATAATTTTAAAGAAAATGCTAATCATTTCATTCACTTAATACGAATTTAACCTTATAACCATATGACCCTTTTTCTACAATAACTATATTCTGTTGGCCCCACACAGAAGCAGATGCAGCTAGAGGGAAGTAACTCAACCTAGATACTGATCATTGTAGAAACTATTGATAATGTTCACATGGTATGATGTTATCTTTTTAGAATATCTCCAAATCACATGAGTTATGTCATGCCAGACCCATACTACTACCACATGATTAGCTTTCTTTCGATATAACAAACCCTTAAATTAGCATTTTTAAATCAAAATGTCATTAAACACGATTCTTCATTATTTATTTTCCCTGCAAACAAAGCTGTCAGTGCGGTATCCTTACCTATTTAAAACATCTTCATGAAACTATTTTTACTATTGTATCTTCAGTACAGACTGTGTCATTTAGAAAATATAATCTGTCTCTCTGACTGTATTTTAGCGATATCCACGTATTTGTAAACGTCTGTCGAACTCATCTTGAGTTAAGAGATCCTGAACAGCGTCTTGATGAAACTCCATAGGCATGTGCAATATGAAAAGGTGGTGTGTCTTATGAAATAATCCATTTGCTATATTATTACAGCTAGTCATCAGCACATATTTGAAAATTGTGTTTATACTCACGTATTTCCTTAATCATCCATGGCATCGTCATGAAATGCCGGATGCTCATGTATCCGGTAGAGGTAATCTGTCTTGCAGACCAATGAGCTTTGTCTGGCTAGCTTTAAAGAGCTATCGATACTGAATAAGATTGGTTTTTGTCAGATCATTGCTTGTGGTGTTGGGGCATTCCATTAGCATTTGCTTACTGATGAATACAGTAACTTATATTGTATCATAAACCTATACAGCGCAAAAATAAACTTTGGCATTGTTTCCATACTCAACTCATAGATGTAAATAACTCAGTCCTACCGACAAAATGACTGAATGTTTCCCATTTCTGGCGTTTCTATATTTAATTTTTCTGGCCACTTACGCGGTTTTTTCAAATCACTTTAGGATTGCTTCTCTGAACGCATCATAGTCGAATACGACGTCGATCGCTGGGAGACATCAATACATGTCCAGCGCTTTGTCGTTTGGAAATGCACTGACATAGAATGAATAATTCTTTTTTTTTATAGTTCTGAACAGTGACATTTCATTTACATCTGAGCAAATAGCTCACCGAAGTATATGCAAGTTTATTAGATGTGGGTAATTAGGGACATTATAACTAGTCAGAGTTATGGACTTGTTCTTCCTAGATTATAATGTTTCAAATTTTCTTTCGCACCCTGACTCCATATTTCTGTCCACTGACTCTGTTGCTTCTAAATTTACTTGTATATCATCACTCTATAACGTTTTCCTTTCTATTCCATTTCCAATCCTATTATTTCTTCTGTTTCATATCTTCTCAAATGTTATCTTTGTCTCTTAAGTGTGCATACCTAATTCTCTTTTCCTATACATATGTTGTCTTTCTTTTCTTGGTTTTAGTTTATGATAGTACACCATTCTCAAATTCATTTCTATCTCACTCTGTCTGCCACTCAATCTATACCCTTTGCCTCTTTTTCCCCTCTCATCCCATATCCCTTTCTTCTAGTATACGTCTCCATCCGCGGACCTCCTAATCTTGAACATCTTTTCTCTGATACTCCCTATCATAACCAATGTGCTTATCCATCTCATCAACACACACACACACACACACACACACACACACA
>QKMX01361456.1:8788-19190 GCA_003401595.1 Venustaconcha ellipsiformis | reverse complement strand
AGAGAGAGAGAGAGAGAGAGAGAGAGAGAGAGATTGGCAAGTTTACGTATAAACGTCCATTAGTTCTACGGATAGCTATTAAGTTTGCATTAAATAATTTTCCATCCCAAACCCATGTGAAGGTATTTCAGGGATGTTTGAAAAGTCATAAATATATGGAAATTATATTCCTTCTTCTGATGCTCAAATTTGATTATCTGACGTTCTAATAGTCGTATACCTATCTGAATATTCTTCCTCGAAGCCACTCAAATAGGGAAATACAATTGCCGTTGCCTACGAGTCTTATTCTGCGGCCGAAGATTTTGGATTTGGATTTGAAAGAGACGGGAATGTTCCCATCAACTAGTATCTTTCCTTAAGCTGTACTACAGTGACGTAGACAAATAATGCCGCTGCCTGCACCTACTTGGTTTAGGTTCCCCTTTTCTTAGAGTTTTTGAGTTGAATTATGGCCCCGAAAAGATAAAACGGGAAAAATGAAGTGCTAAAGTTGCTTTCTGAAGTCTAAAATTTTTTGGTTTTTGTTACATTATACAGATCTTTTGAAATATTAGGTCATACGAAAAGCAGGCGACTCTCCCGAAACATATCTTATTTCAGCTGGAGATGGCATGGGCATTTTGGAGAAGCCTTGAAGTTCCTTCAACGTCGAATATAAGTTGTACGATTGAACAAACGATGATTTTCCGCAGTAGGCGGGACATATCGACTTCTAAATCACATCACATTATCTTTTATTGTGTGCAATCACATGTTGTTGTTGTAGGGTTGTTCGGCACCAGATAGGCTATACATGTCGGCCAGTGTAAATGATGGATGAAGAAACCGTAAAAATCCCGGAAACAACCAATGACCCACAAGAAGCTACTTGCAAGCTTTTTCACATATCGTGTAATCACATGAAACATTATCTCATTTTCATAAGGTTATAAATATTGTATTGATGTGAAATTATTTAAAGTTTGGTTTGATTTTCATCTCGCCAAGGTGAGCCTCAACATCTTTAGTGATTCACAAAATGTTTTGTTTAACTAACGTTTTTGTCTGCTGATTGTGTTTGCCTGCAAGCTTTGTTCGAAGATGTCATTTGTTTCAAGTTGGAATAAATGTGTTTTTAAAATATTAAAATAGAACATGATTATAGCTAATGGTGAAAACGGAAATGAACATGTTTCGACATACTTGTTCTCTTGGAAGGTATGAAATACAAGAAAGTTATTGGTTGGCCAGATATTCAACGAGATTTCCGCGAATCTCGTTTTGCATTTAAAGACAGCGTTATTTTAACACGATGACGCTACATTTGCTCTCATTAAAATATTTTTATACTTAAAATTATAAATTCAATAATATAGCAGCTAATACCATAAACATGTCTATTTTAACTTAAAGTCAAACTTTAGCATTTTTGTTATGTAAAATTGTAAACCAACTAAGTTTTCTTTTCGCAAGAGCATCGTGAACACAATCAAATTATTTACCCTTATGAATGAACCAGTCATAGTATAAACCAATCATGAATAATTCTGTAGGAACTCAAGTCAGAATGGAGAAAAATAACTGATAATTTTCCGCTCAATACTTCTCTTGCTTTATTTCGCCATACGTCTAAAATAATTGACAATAGCTTGTACAGAGGATAACCGAAGCGAGTTACTTTTTAAATCAAATCATAAAACAAGAAGATATTTTCAGCAATTTGGTTATTTATGGTTTCCATCCAGTTGTCTTTAAATCGGCCTCAAAATATTTTCTACAACTGGGATGAAACGCAGAGTTGTTTAAGACTTGTGATCTTATGTTGATGTGCTGTAAACATTTTATTTTAAATATTTTATTCATCATTATATCATATAATTGCTTTTAGTTGTTATGTAAAAAGTCATAGTTTACATTTGTTTCATTATTCATTTTGTATTATGTTTAAGAACTTGAAATCTAACATTCAACTTTTTGGATCTAAACTCTTAACTTTGTTTAACAGATTAAATTGCTGTTATTAAGTTTTGTTCTACGCCTTGTTTTCAAACAACGTCTAGATCAGAAAATCACAAGATGAGTTGCTAAGCGCACAGTGTTTCTTGAACTGATTGATTTAAAGAAATCACTTTAAATTATACATTTCTGAGACTTTGCTTATTTGTTTTATAAAGTTCCTACGATAACATTCTTCTACAAGAAAACTTTGGCTAAAAAGAATGATTGTGAATTTTAAACTATTTTGAATATTTAAAATAGTTTAATCGTAGGTACGTGAAATGATTTTACAATGTATGAAGTAAGTTCTTATGAGAACTGCATTTTTATTATTTTCTCAGATCCAGCATGCGAATTATCCCCGCTCATTTTAAGACATGGCCGACTCCACGGTGTGGATAGAATGAACATCAATCACGGGGATAGTGTATCCATCCGAAAAATGGTCAAATGTGATGATGGTTACACCGTACCTTTCAATATAAGCTACGTATCCTGCTACAACGGCATTCTGGATCCACCCAATATTGATTGCATAAAGCGTAGGATTGATGTCTATGGCTATCTATACATTTTATTTCTCTCCTTTTCCTCCGTTATCGACTGACTCTTTTTCCTTATCATTAAGATGCATTACATCAGCACTGTCTCCTTGCACGTTATCAAACTTTTACATCGTCAGAAGCAGCAGTATATTTTCTTCCTTATGGTCTACTACTACTACAACTATTAATTCGATTACTACAACAATTAATACTTCTACTATTCCATCCACTACTACTACTACTACTACTACTACTGTTCCTGGGTATACAACAGCAATTACAACTTATATTGCTGCTCTTACAAATTATTACAATTATATGGTCTTAAACTAAGTAGCGAAAACAAACAAACAAGTTTAGTAAAATTCAAAATATAATTTATTTATCATGAATGCAAAGTGAAAATTTAAAAGAAACTTACAGTATTGTGAATTAATAGCAAATAATCATACACGCTGTGCAGATAGTCCAGATGCATCACAGTGATATAATCCAGAATGACTTTAAATATATTCGCAATAATCCCAAAATAGCGATTAAGGCCAAAATATATATGTGCATTTCCAATGGAAAATGTTTGCATAAGGGATTACCCTCAAATTATTAACATACTTAATATTGATTTTTGAGATTGGACTAAAGGTACGAATGAATAATTTTGATGACAATAACCTTATATAAAAGTCTAAGGCACAATACAATGATCAGGATCATACTCAAGCGACCTCTTCCAGAACCAACTAAATGTATACCAAAAACGAAAACAGACCCTGAACTCAAACATTAGTAAGCAACCTATGTATAACTTGCAAATAAGAGAAATAGTAAGTACGCATTCTATAGCCTTCTAAGGTCAGCATTCCTTTGCAACATGTTATTTTAAGGCACAATCTACAATCAGAGCCAAAAGTTAAACACACTATATAGATATACACAATAATGGACAAATGTGAAGCACACAATATAGATATACATAAGAACATTAAAATACTATCACTATACTATTAGTGCCGCTGCCGTATTGCCGCTATTACTACTAATATTAAAAAACTGCTCCTGCTCTATTATTTCAACTGACACTGACAGTCACTACTACTAAAACTATGTTACTACAACTAATTATATTTCTGTTCCTCATCTCCTCTTCCTTCTACTACTCCCATCTAATAATAGCACTACAAATACTACTATTAGATCGGACATGTTATGATGATCAACAATAACTCGTGGCTTAGCTTGAATAAATATATTTTCATTCTAAAGAAACGCAAACAACATTAGTAGAATGCCATTGAGCACTCACTGGAGTGCTACAGTTTTATTCTGCTTCTTGCTGTGATTCCGGTTGTTTTGTAAATGTCACATGCACTAACAAGAGACTTAAGAGGGTCCGATTTAACTCACCTGGCTTTACATAACTTTATGCTTGATAATTTCACTAAGCAGACATATGTAAGAACATGCTGTATCTATCTACCTGTATATCATGTACATCAAAACCTTGATTATAGTCTGATCGTAAATAACGTCGCTAGGCTATTGTCAAAATCATCCCGTCAGATGCAAGATAACCTCATTAATATGCATATATCTTGCCATAATCAAACTGTTCGAGGCCATGATGATGCAAGTTTGATCTAATTATATGATTCTAGTATGAACAAAGCTTGAGAGACAAATTTATAATACAAACGTTAACCAAAGACATTGAAACTTGAAATATGGGTCACAGTGACCTTTTTCTGTTATGAAACATTATTACTTGCCAAGGTGTAAATCCTCGAATAATTTCAAGATTCCAGTTTATACGCAGAGTGAAAAAACATCCAGGGCTAAACATATATCCCCCTTAGTCCACTCTTCATGGGGTAGGTGCTATGAAACCCGCTACTGACTGTTTCCTAAGAGCTAGGAAGAAGGAATTGTTAAGATTCACTGAGACTTTATATATGTATATGGATTAATCAGTGCAAATGCCGAAGCAGAGAATGCCGCCGATAGGGGGAAGTGGGTATGTTGAGCGAAGAGATACAATAGCTCTCCTTTGTTTCTTCTAGGTCAGCAAGTGGTGACAAGTACAGACAATCAGATGCAAGATCATCTTATTCATTAGGATTATATATATCGCTTCCTCTCGAACTCATTTGCGATTTTTTATGATATCAATTTATATTGCAACATTGATCACAATCAAACCATACATTTGTCCTAAGAATGGTAGCAATCTAGGTCCATCTATTATTATAGTAATGCTATCTGGATAACTAAGAGATGCGATGTACTTCTAAGAGTTCAAATAGAAAAGAATTCAATCGACGATATTAGCGTAAATGTGTTTTGTCAAGTTATATGACATTTCCACCCAGCGCTGGATAGGTCAGATCGAATCCTTTTTAAAAATTTGGAATTTGCCGAAGCATTGGGTAGTCGCTCTACTCGGGTTTCTATAATTAAGTGACCGTATAATGAACCTTATCTGCCTTAAATGTATAATAATATTTTTCTTTTGAGACGAAACAATTGGAACTAATTTGTCTGTTGAATAATGCAGCACCTGAGCCGTTAATCCTGTATTGAATAAATTATAATGTGCCCAGTTTTACAACACAATTTACTCAGACAATTATCAAATCTCGCGGTTTATTGGTTTGAATGCAATGAAGTTATAGTCGGTCAATTTATTCCATAGGTTCTACGTATCACCTCTTGTTTGACCGCTGACGTTAACGAATATGCAGACTACAGTAAGTAAGCAACGTGAAAAATAGCCAAATTGGAGTTCCAGTTTGTGATACTATAAATGCGGCTTAGTAAAGACAATATATGTGTTTGCCCCGAATTTAATGTAGGGCTAGATATAAGGCCTTTTAGCTTAGTAGGTTGGTAGTAATCGACCCTGTGCCAATACCACGCGGTTCCGAAGAATTCCAGATTATCAACAGAGTATGTGACCTGCTTCCCCATCACAATGTAACCGTGTAAATATCTCATATGGGGTGGGAAATGTTAAAAGTAGCTGGGACTATCAGAACTCTAAAATACACTTTTTGTGTGATGTTCCGATTGTAGAATGATTAGAGTTGAATGTAGTCTCGGATAGCCCAGACTTTATTTACACAGAGATTTTTAATATCAGACTAGAAAAAAATAGGGTAAAATATAACGGATTGTTACGTCAAGTTGATACCTTTCGATCCCATCATACTTTGCGACCTCATAATGTGTGTGAAGTAAAAAATGACGAGACGCAAATAAAATAATTTGATTGATCGTTCAGCATCCTTCCAGACTATCATAAATTTGTTTTGTTTACCTTAAAAATTTGGTACGCTTCGTTTTAGTTTCACCTCTCATCTCATGCCTTCATTTGGCTTTCAACTGCATAAAAACATCCTCGTCTCAAAAGGGGACACATAAGTGGTTTGACGCACTGATTGTTTATGCAATGGATGTAAATTGTTCGACGTTATCATTGTTAGGTGCATCTTAAATGGATCTAGCTCCGACATATACTTAGTTCCTGTATATGATAAGTATTCTCAAACATTTAAAATATATATCTTTAAGACATTTGAAGTTTGTAACTTTAGTCTTTGCAATTTTACGGCGATTTGACCATCTGATCGTAAGGCTGAACGTAAGAAATTAATCAAACGTCGACACTAATCCCTATTTCTTTGGTCGAGCAACACTGTATACGCATCTCAAACTAGCCAAACAGATTCCACAAAAAGAATAAGTGAATTTTAAATTCATTTTCCACTAATAAAAAAACTGTTTATTGCGAGTAAAGAAACAGCATGCAATGTGTGCAGTTTTGTTTTACACATTAACAATGTGCTCGTGCCTCAACGAAATAATCTCCACGGTCGCACGCTATGTCGGTCAGGAATAACGTCAAGAGCATTTGATTAGCTGTACTCGCTATTAGACTACGCATTTTTTATATTGAGTGCTGAGCACCCAAATGTGTTCTGTGCACAGACGAAGACGCTGTCATGTTCAATTCAATGTCTTTTTTACAGATGATGTCAGCATACATCGCTGTCAGTTATCAAAGAATGTGGGGAAAATGATCAGATATAAAGATAAATGTTATCTGGCCACAAAAGAGACATTCCAATTGAGACACTACCATGCGAAGAGTTTTTGTCAAAATCTTGGCCCTACCGCTCATCTGGCCATGATTCCGGACAAGGAAACAAATGAGGCGGTCGGATATCTCATGAATATGGTACCTGGACGAAACACTTACTGGTTCGGAGCGATGTGGAATGATGGTACATTCAGATGGGAGTGGCCAGATGGTGTGTACATTTATTTGTTTTTTTGTTTTTCTTTCTTTCTTTATTTAACATTATATTTTAACTCCTATTTACTAGAAAGAAGACAATATGACAGAGTAGGACATGTTGAGAGCGTTGAAATTCTGATTGCCGTCCGGTCATGTGCATATTGCAGATAGTCTCATTGCTGTATGCCAGTAATCACGCTGTCCATCAAAGGGTATAGTGTGTCGTAGCCGATAGTATTAATACTGTCTGTCAGTCAGTCTGTCGACAATAAATTTCCGAATGATATTTTCACTGGGAATCTTGTTATTTTTACCTGATGCTGTTTTATATATAGCAAGACCTTGAAGAGTTTAATTCCTAGGCTTCTTTTTCGTCGTGTAGCGGAAGTATTGTCCCTATTTGTCTAATCCTCTTACTTTTGCTTCCGGGTTTTAAATTCCCACGAATTGTTGTACTTAAACCAACTTTTTAATGCAGCTTGAATTAATTAGATCCATAGCGTTCGTCAAAATCGTTTACAATATTATACTACACGACTGTCCGTCTGTGTGATCATATTAACTTTATTAATATTTGTTGGATTTTAACTAATTTTTATGGCAGTGTATATTGATGCAATTTTGAATAATTCAATTTCCGGGCTTTTAAGACATTCATTTACAGGATTTATATCCCTGATTGCCCGTCCTCCTGATTTTGATATCCGAGTTATAATTTTACCAATGTTTGTTGGTTTTCCTCCAAGTTTGGTATAAGGCTTTAGATAGATGAGCCGTTTAATGATGTCAAGGAGAGATACCATACCGATTGACTCCACTCACCAGCATTACTTTAGGTGGCACTCTACTATGTCGTATTTGGCAGAGAGATGGATTGTAAAAAAAATGTCTCACATTTTCATCACTGGTTATGCCAGCTATTTAAACAAAAATCTTGTATATCTTAGGTATTGTTTTAAAAAAACATTGAATATAATATGGTTTATAGGGTATATACCTTGTCCATATTCAGATAAATACCTGTCACAAAACATACTAGTTCCGCCTGGTCATTATCACTTTCTGGACTTTAAAGGTGAATTGTCAAACAACAGACGATGACGTTTTTATTTTTATACTTATTTGGTAATTCATTCATCACACCTTTAGAATCTGGCAGTATCTAGTCTGGCAACATTTGCTGTTTTAATAACTGCTAACGATAGAGTACATTGAACTGATTCAGGCTGATTTTTCGAGAACATAAGAATAGTCGTTTTGGTTAACTGTGCTTAGATCACTTACAATTTTGACAAGTACAATATCAAAAGAAGTTGTATCCACATCACATGAACGTTAGCCAGATTATCAGTCCGATTGACACTATAAAGATCTCGTAGTAGTTTAATTTTTAAGCGTTCCGCATTGTGATTTAGAAGAGTTATGGTCATTCATTGCCCGTTCACATTTGAAGTAGAACTGTTTTACGCAAAGTTGCACTTTAACCAAATTAATATCAACAACCTTTAAATTGATGAAACTTCGAACGAGTGGGATTTCGAACATTCGACATTATCATTTACAGTAGTAATTGTATCGATTGTCCATTCTTCTTGCCGATTTTACATTTATATAACATCCATATTTTTAGAGTAATATCTGAGCATTCTGCCAGATGCTTTCACGATAATTCAAATTTATACTTTGATCCTCTTGGTAACGTGAATTATAATAGTACAGATTTAGACTGTGTTTCATACAAATTAAAATCGAACATTCCAAAAGCTATAAAACATGATTGAGCATCATTTTATTTAATAGTAGTTCTTTATATCCAGATACAAACCGTTAACTACAAAGACTATCAATAAATGTGGCGGAAGGTGGTTGGAGGTAGTGAGTGGGGCTACATATCCTGTTCATATTTCCCTAATTCGGTTTGTCTAGGTCGGTCTTGAAATGCTTCAATAAATATATTATTACTATTTGGCGATAGCACATTAGGCAATTGTAATTACTACATTCATTGAAACTCTAGCAATCAATTACGATGTACTAAAATCCGCGCTGACAATGACAATGGCTCTATACAGTGAAATCCTAAACAACGGATAAATTAGCTCTACGTTTACATTGGCATCACGTTGAAGAATTTATTTTGCCGAGGCCAAATGACACACCAAAGTAGCCTTTCCAGGCTGCCCGTATGGTGAAAACAGAACTGGGGCTTCTCTAATCACGAGTCCAATGCTTGAACCACTGAGTCGCCACTAGATCTATCGAGTAAGAAAATATAATGTTGGGTAAATGAAGATAGACACTAAAGCAAGACAAGTTTTACTCGCACAGTCTACATTCAAGAATTAAAATAAGTAATATGAATAAACTAAAAGTCCCTCCGAAAGAAGAGGCCCTCTCCTGAGCAAAATACAATATCATAACAATTCAAGATCAGCCTTTTTCTGCCGAGTGTTGAAACCATCTCTGTTATTCTTTAGGAATAAAAATATTTTCAAATTGATTGCTGTTGTGGACATATTGGCTTTTCCGATTGGAACCATATTCATTTATAATTAAATAGATACCATTAGAAGTCTTTACGTCCAAACGTAATGTTAATGTGATCAGTCATACATGGGAGACGTGACAACAATACTTTTAAGGCATCCGTTTTAGTACTAATACTGGCTGTACGAGGGTCAATTGACAACTTTTACATTGACAACTTGACACCACAAGAACTCTTGCGAAAAAAGCCCATGTCACACTGACTTTCCGTTTACAAAGAGAAGCGATAATAATGTTTTCAACATAACCGCCATGGCCATATTGGACATTATATCAGCACGAATTTATTTTAGAAACTACAAGATTTTGCTGGTGACATTCCCGTATTGCTGTGCCTTTCCGCTTTGTGGGAGTAATAATAACATGACTTTCATTACGGTTTCCGTGACGGCCATCTTGAATATCATATGCGCTCCATTTTCATAATGGATAAACAGACATCTTGTGAAATCACAATGTCTATATGATCAACCATCTAGCATAAACAGACATCTTGTGAAATCACAGTGTCTATATGATCAACGATCTAGGATAAACAGACATCTTGTGAAAGTACAGTGTCTATATGATCAGCCATCTAGGAGAAATAGCAATAATGCAATGTTCCAGATGGCCATTATGGTGGTCATATTGGAAGTCAGATTGATCCCATTTTCATTTACGGTTAACTTTATATCACAGGTAGTCTTGCGGTAAAACGAGAGATGAAGTGATAACTCGAATTACATGTGACCATTTTAGTAGCTGTATGAGCGACTAATTTCATTTAGAAAAATATACGCATTATATGAAATATTTTAAAGAAAATGATGACTGCTGTGGTGGCTATTTTGAATGTAAGATCCGTGTGTATGTGTGTGTGTCTGTGTGTGTATGTGTGTGGGTGTGGGTGTGTGCGTGGTTTAGATTTCTAACGTGGCTTTAGCAATTTTTCAGTCATATCGGTATGATATCTGTAGTGTGACCGTTTATAGTGATGTCTAGCACTGGGACCTGATGCCGCAGAAATGTAGCATGATGTTCCACCCAGTCACAT
>QKMX01361449.1:2973-13115 GCA_003401595.1 Venustaconcha ellipsiformis | reverse complement strand
ACTTTTTCGCCCACTTTGCCTGGTAGCATGACCCCTGCACTCAGACATCCAATATGGCCACCACTGCTGCCAGCTTGAAAAAGTTGTTACCATTGGGTTTTCACTAAAAGACTTCATATGATGTCTGTCCATTTTGTCTCATGAAAATTGTGCAGATCTGACATATAATATGGCCATCACAGTGGCTATATTGGAAATTTTGTTATCACTACTCTTCCTACATGGATAGTCATATTAGCATGGGGTTTTCACTTAAAGACCTTGTGATGTCATGTTCATCCTAAATGAAAATCATGCTCAACTGACATCCAGTACATCTGCCACAGCAGCCTTCATGAAAATCTTGTAATTGCTACTATTCCAGAATGAATGGTTATATTAATATGGGGTTTTCACTACAAGACTTCTTGCGATGTCTAGCTGGTGAAAATGGATAATGAAAATGATACTGCCACAACAGCCTTCTTGAAAATCTTTTAATTGCTACATGGATGGTCATATCATCATGGGCTTTTAACCTAAAGATTTCTTGAGATAAGTATGCAAAATTGCTGCTGGCCTGCTAGTCTCAAAGGAAAACAAAAATCCTTACGAATTTGCTGTAAGTCTATAACTAATGTTAGTATGCCACCCTCAAGCAGTAATGTGGGTTCCAAAGCAACAGAAACCTAGCTAGGATCTTTCTTAGGACAATCTCAGTCAAAAGTTTGTGCGGGATGGCTCCCCTAGCATTTGTGTGGCTTCCATAGCTACCATATGGATACTGCTTAATTATCAACTTATTCTTTAAACTTTCTTATGGAGCTGTTTTAAAATCAGTTGCAAGTCCTTTTTGCTCGTTTTATTATGGCAGATTTGTTCAAAATAGAGTCTTTGCTATTAAATTACTTTTTATTTGCATCAACACATTGCACATCACTATTGTGTAGCTGCATTTTGTGCTGAAAAACCACGAAGTTGAAAATTGTCAGTATGAAGTCCAGAACTGTCATCTTTTTGAAGGATGCCTCGCTGTATAGATGTTATGCATAGAGTGTCACCAGTGGAAATTGCTTGTAATTTGTGTTTACTGTATTAGCAGTCTCACTTCTAACAATTTCAATCCCAGTGTTACACTATCTATTCCATTTTCTTCCTTTTGGAATTCATTTCCTTTTAGGAACGTAGAATTCTCACATGTTTTGAACCTTTAGTTACTTTGAAATATACAACTAAGGATCCTGTAAGTCCTTGTGGTAAGGAATAACATTACAACCTGCCTGACGTTAAAGGAAAGCTTGTGTTATTAGCCTCTCTCTGTCAATATCAAAGAATACTTGCTAATGTTGTTTTCCTTCAACATGTTGTTTATTAATAATGTCTATTCTCACACAAGAAGAGAAAAAAAAACCAACCATTAATTGCACCTATGTCTTCATTTGTATTTTTGTTGTGCTTTTCTTCATTTAAAGGTTGCAATGAGGAACAAAAAGAAAAAGACAGGTAAAATGGGTCCTTAATTATTTACCTGGTGCATTCACATGGGTATACATAGTATGCATTGCATGCATGCAGACAGTTGAGTGTGTTCACATGATATTCAAAATATATTGTCATTACAGTAAAACCTGTCATATGAGACCACTGCTATGAAAGACCACCTGTCTTGAGAGACCAGGTTCTCCTTGCACAGATTTATTGGTTATATAATGTTATTACCTATCATGAGAGACTACCTGTCTTGAGAGATCATTATCTTTTGACAGAAGGGGTGGTCTTTCATGACAGGTTCTACTGTATTTCTTTTTAAAAATTCTGAACAATGTCAGAAAAGTCGATATGGCAATGTGGCCACAAGAAAGCCAATGGCATATTCACTGTTTCCATTACTCAAAGTACAACACATACAAATTATTATGCACATTGCAAGGTATGGCCTTCTTTAACCTGGAATCAAGCTGATTCCAGCCATACCTATGGTTGGCAGAGGCAACCAAAAGTTCCCTTGATGTCATTATTGGAATTTTTTGGTTTAAAGGAGGAGGTAAATAGATAAAATAACAGAGGCTTAGTGCTTCAGCTAGGAAGAGCATTCCATTGTCCCAGTACTTTATGCGACAAATTTTTTCTTCTGCCGTGTGGGTCATACAGAAGAGGGACAGTGTTTGAGGAGTTGATCATCTGCCCTAAAAGGGAGATGTCGAGCACTCTTCATCTTAAGGGCAGCATGTTGCTCCCTTCTGAGAGTTCATGGTGCGTGGCTCATTCCTTACCCTGTGTAGCGGTTTTCTCTCCTCATTAGGGAAGTGGAGCATCACACAAGCTTGTTACTCCACACAAGCATGCTGCTCCCTCCTATTATGGAGTTTGTGTACCACAACCAGGGAAGCTTGTTGCCTCGCCCCACACAGGAGGTGCTGCACCACTCATAACAATTTAAAGGTAGCATTTTCACCCTTTGAGTGATGAATCTGTTGAGGATGAAGTATTTTCCGATTATCACTGAGTGACCTTGCACTATGGGATAGGTTCCACCATCCTATCCTGTACAGGATTGGGAGTGGGCTCAGGCTAGGGAAGGGGAACATATTGATATTCACCCTTTCCTATTATCCCAACTAATCTTTGTGGGATGTAGGGCACTCCATCTTAGTGTCATTGGTTCTGTATGCCTCCATAAGTTACAGGACCCTGCTACCCATACGATAGAGGTGATGATGCTGTTCATGTTGCACAATGACCTCACTGGGTCACATCAGTCATATGGCTAGAGGTGTCACTTCATCCAGGGTAGATAGATAAGCCAATCTCCTCACTCAGAAATTAGGGGGACGTGGCACAGTGCACACCAGTGCCCTCTCTGATGCTCAGCCAATCCCAAGTTCAGAGTTCTTCGATGACAATGTCATTTCTATCCTGATTGACTTAACAAGTTCAAGGCAGAAGCAGTACCACTGATGCTTCCTACCATTCATACACTTTCCTCTCAGTTGGATGAAAAAGTTGAGGTTTGGTCTTTGGGTGACAACTGAAGCCTACTGCCTCTTATCCTGAGACTTGTGACTGAGCCATCTGTATTCACAGTCCAAGATGATCCTTTCAGTTTTGTAAAATATTGCTGTGATGCAATGTTGACCACACCTCTTAATTCTTCCTCATTCCTCTGTAATTAAAGAAATTTCTCTGAGGTTTGCTGAAGGCCAAAATGTCACACTGCAGTGTTGGAGCTGGTATGATCAATCCTTGATGTTAAGACTCCAGGTCACTGCTGCCAATTACTGGATACATAATCCGCTGAAGTTTCCTGCTAAAGTTCCCCACTTGGATGCTGGTTTGTCCAGAGGGAGTATTTTAACAGGAGCCTGAGCATACCTTCCCATCAAAACAATTGAAGCCATGGAACAGAAAGCCAGGTTCCTCATCACGATATCTTCACATGGTGACATCATCACAGCTGTATTGTTTATTATGCTGAGAGTCCACCATGAATCTAGCCACCTTACAACACATGCTGGAAGCTGTGGCCAAGATGTCTAGACATGCACTTTCATGCACAACCCCCAATAATGAAGAGCCAGTGTCCGAGTTCACCATGTTCCAGGAGAGAAGAACTTTTTAGATGACAGACTTCCAGATCAGGCAAAACAGTCTTCTTGGAATGGACTTATCATTGCTCACATGCAGAGTTCTTTTTCTCACTTTGAGGAAATCCTCTGGTGGATTTATTTGCCACCAGAATCAACAACAGACTTACCTTTTATGTCTCTCCCATCCCAGACCTTAGAGCATGGGTAGTAATGCATTCTGCTCCCAGTAGGATCATCTGTTCCACCTTTCTGACTGCTACCCCCAGTTTTGCAAATGTCAGAACTTTACTGCTCACATCATTTTCATAGCCCCACTGGCCTAAATGATCATGGTTCAATGATCTTCCAGACCTGTTGATAGATCAGCCCAGGTATCTTCCCACAGGAGGCTTCTTCTGTTAAACACAAGGCTCTTCCTACACAACAACACCCATATTCTCCACCTTCACGCTTGGTTTGTTTTGTGTGATCTATCTGCAATATCAAGTTTTTGGGCCAGGTGGTCAGCTGCATCATTCAAGCCAGAAAAATTTGATATCCAAGGTCTATGGTGCCAGGTGATTGGTGCAGTAGGAAAAGTTGATCATAACTGCCCCTATGTAACATTTGCTGCTGATTTTCTTTTGTTCATTCAGGAAAAAAGATGTTCAGTATCAACTATCAAGGGTTATAGAGGTGCAGTTTCAACACATTTTAAATGGTCTTTAACCAAAAATCCCCTCCCACTCAAGACTTTTTTTTCCTTGCTTTAATATTGACAGAAGATGCAGTGAGATTTTTGTGCCTTGTTTATTGAGACAAGCTGTTTCCAGTTTATTTGAAAAGTTTTATGGGCCTACCTGGATAACGCCTTCTTGGAAGACTTCTTGATGGTAGCATTTTGGTATTCCCATGCTGCCCTTCTCCAGTTACCTCTGCTCATTGGCATCTTTGGATCTGTGTGGACACTAGAAGGGACTGAATGTTTAGGAGTTGATTGCCTCCTATTGGAGGTACATGTTGGTCACTCTTTATGTTCAGGGCAGTATGTTCTTCGTGAAAGGATGTGGTGTACCTGTCACCTCATGTTCTGAGCAATGTTCTGATCAGTGTTTTGCTTCCTCCCATTGCACCCACACATCAAGTTCAGGATTTTTTTCTCAGGGACCTATCATTGTGGCATCAATATGTGGCCCAGAGACACCAATACTTTATAACATGGACCTACCCACCATCACTGACAAATTCAGTTACACATTAGCAATGGGTAATGTATTGTTGCTATTATTGGGCGTAAAACTAATTTTAATTATGCAACACTTACCCATTGCTATTGTTGAATACCCTTCCACCCTGCTCTGATACCAAGGCGGAATTTTTGCCAGTGGAAAGGAAGACAGTTATGTGCATGATCTAAGGCAGTTGGTTGAATGGTTTGCATCATACTGACATTTCTCCACTCTGAGAGAGGATGTTTTCATATCAAATGGATGGTGGATGTTTTTGGCTAAACAGTAGTGAGGGGTAAGTATATAATAATTAAAATTAGTTTTACCCTCCAGGAAATTACATTTTCACATGCCTACCATAAGGTGGAGTGTATTGTATTCATCTTTCCTACTGTCTATCTGTACCAACATCATTTCCACAAAATAGCTCAGTGTCCACCATCAATAGCTACCAAACTTTGTGGATCAAAGAACTGTTCATTTCAGGGTCAAAAGTTAAAAGATTATGGTCAATGCGACTGAAAGATGAAAAATGATTTCTGCACAATAACATTAGCTTTACATCACAGACCTGGATAATACTTAATGGATTATTTTCACAGAGGTAAGGATGAAGTCTATTGAATTTGAGGTCTTTCAAAAGTTTCTAGTTCTTCTCTAATAAAACTTTCTATAATTGTGTCATAATCAAATAATGACACATTTCATCATACCCATGTTACTGCTTAGATTATATCAACATTTGCTATTTTTTATATTTTACTTTGGTCTCTATCATGCAGCACTCGATACTGCTTTTGTCATGTCTTACAGTATATTGCAAATACAAGTTTCAAAGAGATGATGTGAATTGTTTATATAGGTTAAGTGAATTAACTAGGGACTATGTGTGATGCATCACTGTCAGTGAATTAGTAGTTTGTTTTTTTTTGCAAGTAACATTTAGCTGTATGAGATGAATGTAAATCAAAACTTAATCACCTTTAGTGAAATGAGCACCTCACCATGTCAGTTACTTTCAAATCATAATTTTTTTGTAAGTGTACAGGGGTGTCAGAACATCATTTGGCTATATGTTATCTTGAGAATGCAAACATAATGGTATAGAAGATTCTTGATTGTTACAGTTTTTCTTTACTTGTTTGGCAGAAATTAATATTTATCAATTTATTTTGTGTTTGCTTAGCAATGAGGTGAAAAGTAATAACCTTGCTCAGACACTAAATTTGAATTTAGTATTTATTTCTCTTTGCCTTTTTAAAATTGAAAAGCGAGTGAAAAACATTAGTAGGTGCCAAACAGAGAGAACCTCTAATCTTGTACTATTTCTGTTTACATGCATACTCAATTAACCTGCAAGCAAATGATGCCTTGTGTGTGTGTGTGTGCTTTCACAAGACAACCAAAGTGACCATTCAAGCTAGAATACCAGCAGTTCCTTTTGTTCATGCTAGCCCAATACACTGTACTGCACTTTATTTGCAGATACAGGTGATTGAAAAGGGGGTGTCATGAAATTTTTTTTTTGAAAATATAACATGACATTAGGTCTTTGAGAGCACTGTTATGACCTATAACCATTATACAGTGGTCCCTTGTTGAAGAGGCATCTTGGTATAACATGGTCTCTGAAATAATAAGGGTATAGCCATCAATTCCCATTTTGTGGTTGAATTGTATTTTCCATAGAATGTACCTCAGTAAAAGGTGACCTGACATAGATCACATTGATGGAATCCTGAACAGCATTAGAGTGAGGGACTGCTTTAATAACAATTTTTTTTTCAGCTTCATAAACTGGTGCTGATGGCAGCATGCCCTGATATCCTAATGATTCTTGCACATACCGAGGAGGGCAATTTATTTGACTTTTATTTACCCCGAGATATGGAACATTTTGCTGTCCAGGCCATTCTGGGATATTTTTATGATGGTGCCATCCAACTAAAAGAGGGCAATATTGGTGGTGTGGAAAAATTGTCGGAACATCTCCAGATCAATCAACTCATTCAGTATTGTAGAGAGTTTAGATCATTAATGGCTGCAAAGAATGGTGTGCAAAATCAATTGACAGATCGAGCTCAAGAACAAGGGGAGACTACTACTTCTAAAGAGGTTCCAGATAGTACAACTTGTGGAGGTATAGGAGGAGATGGTCAGAATAGAGTTAAGGAGGAGAGTGGAGTTTTAGCCAGTTCTCAGCTTAATTTTTCCCAGAGAAACCCCAAAATTCCACAGGTAAAGTCGTCCTTGAACACCATTTTCTACTACTTGCATTTTTGTACCTTTCTTAATTGTCAAGCATAAACTTTAACAGTATGCATTAAAAAATGATTGAAAATTCACCTGTCCATTATAGGGCATTTGTTCTCCATGAAAAAGATCTACAAGAATAATGCCTTTTGTGTTCACAGATGTCTAGTTCGTAATTGATCTTCATCTTGCAAATGCTTTTTGATCATATGTCCTACACCTCCCTTATTGATATGTTCATATCTAGGATGCCTAATTGGGTAAGAAAGGCAGTCATGCTGTGATAAACTCAGTTAACTGGTTTTACAGAATTTAAGTGTAAAAAATGAGTAGTTTTGAACAATCATTATGTCAATACATTAGAGTTGAGCTCATCATGTAAGTCAGCACTTTCTTTCTTTAATAAAGTGAAAAAAATGAGTAATAGACATAATAGAATACTTTAATTTTTTTTATTACTCTGCTTTAAGGTGATTCAGGTTTAATTTTCTTTGATTTAAGGTTATACCATGTAATCATGCATATTGTAGATTATACTTTTAAATGTGAGTGTTATAGTGTCAATTTATGCAAGTATAATTTGAGAAATATTGCTATAAATTGAGTTATTATATTAATTTGTTAGTGGTCTTACAACATTAAATTTGTTGATTTTACAATGGATACTAATGTTTATACATAAGGATCATTGTTGTTGTGGCTGTAATTTTGGTATAGAAAAGACAAAATTGATGAAGATTGGTACACTATTAAAATACTGAATTCAGTTTTTCAGAAATGCCATGGAAATAAAATCATCTGATAAAGTAATATTAATTTGGATAATTTGTACAGTTATTTCCCTTTCCAGACAGCAGTTGTGATCAAAAGTGAACCTACAGAATCACCCACTGAGAATACTTCCCCATTCAGGAACTCAAAGATTGTTGTTGTATCACTTCCTCAGCAGCCCACAAGGTTGAAAGGTTTAGTTCCCACAAACTTGGTATGCCCAAGTTTAAATATGCATTCAAACAATGATGCAAACCTTGTTAATGTCTCAGATTTTTCAGTGGAGAACAGTGCTGCCACTTCTAACATTTTAGGGATGCCTGGTATTACAAGATCATTTTCATCACGTGTTTCTAGTCCTAATCCGCAGTCAAATATTATTTCAAGGCCTTCAGTGGGTGCAAGATCATCACATGAGCAAAGTATCAATAGCAGTGGTAATAAAATATTAGTGTCACCCACAGATGAAATGATCATGTCAGTGTTGCCTCCAGGCATTAATAAGATTTCAAAAGAGGACAGTTACAACAATTCCAATCATAGTGTACAAGAAATGTCGCAAACAACAGGGAGCTCACAGAAACAAATTTTTACAAAGGTGTCACTGCGGAACAAGGGCTGGACGATACAAGGAGAAACAGTTCACGAACAGTTGTCAGCAAAACTGAATCAAAACCAGGGCTCCAGTAAAGACACTGTCACTGTTCCAATTTACTCACAAGAATGTGTAAATAATGATCATATTGTGTCTTCAGTTGACACTATTGAATCAGAAATTAATGACAATATTGATCCTGCAAATAATGAACATAAAAATGATAATGAAATGTTTGTACATAACAATCGACAGGAACACATGGTAGAACCTGGACAAAGATCCCCTGTTTTCTCAGACATGGAAGTACCTTCACACATAATTATCCCTTCCATTGAGCCACATTATATCTCAACCAGTCAGTTATCTTCGCCAATTTCTGGAGCTTCTGAACTTCAGGCAGTCATGCAAAAGGCTGAACAGATAATGATGGAACTAATAGATAGTCAAAGTCCTCCACTGTCAAAAAGAATAAAGGTAATGACACATAAAGATTCTCAAGGAACCCATGCTCTCTCTAGGCTAGAATCTCGGTCAATATCAAACAAAGAGCTCCCTGCACACTCAGGAACTCAAAGGTTGGAGGAGTCAAAATCTGTCTCCAACAATTCAGTATCTTTACCACTTCTTCCTGGCCCATCACAAGTACAGAAGACAACAATGCTAATGTCCAAACAAAATGCACAGGACCCATTAGATGTTGAAGAGCCGCCTGCTGCCAAGAAGGCTAAGGTAGGATATTTTGTTGTAATTTTGATATTTGCATATAAAGAGTTGGAAAAATCAGCAAATCTCTGATATTCAGAAAAAAAAAAACAACAAATTGCTGGACAAGTGAAATTTTTAAGATATTGCTTAAAGTCTTTGGTTAAGTATGAATGAAAATTCAAGAATTAGTTTAATCATTCAGAAATGATTGCTCTTTTCAAAATTCAAAGATATCTTAAATGTTAGTATTTTTGCATCGGAAAGAAAGTGTTTAGTTTTATTATAATTTAAATTCTGGCAAAGAAGATTATTGACATATTTTTCCAGCCTTGATTAAATTAAGCCCAGTGGTCAAAAAAATTATATGACACAAAAGAGATGTGTGTTAAAAAAAATATGGAAAAAATAAATTAACTCTGAGTCAAGATTTAAAACTTAGAAGCCAAAATTTTGTCTGTGCCAAAACGAGATCTGTAGATCTCAAAATCAGCAACATTGGGAGCTTTCAGTTTCACTATACCAGTTAGGAGATTACCACAATTATTCCACCACAGTTGAGCACATGCAGATAACTTGAAGCATTGAGATGCAGTAGTCTCTCTGCACTTCTGTGGCCACACCCAGGCCATGCAATAACTTTACTAACTTGAGATTTCTGGCCACCATAGAGCCAGTTGTGATGATCCACTGAGGGAAAGTGCACCAGGTCAACCAAAGATCAGTCCAAAGGTTGGAGTTTGTGGCTCCTCAAATCAATATTCATGCAGATATGATGCTTCTTGTATGTCACAATTTTGACATTGTGAGTCAAAGATTTGGTGCCTAAAATGTTAATTTGAATTTAAAATTTTGTCCTTAAGATGTTTTGTTAGCTTCAGAACCTTTTGTATAGTAATGTGAGATACAGCCAAGATCTTCCAAATATTGAATCAGTTGCCCTTACATGTTGATTTAATTACTAGGTGTTTTTTCTCAAGCTTTTAACACTGATAGCCTCAGCAAGAGTGTTGATGCTATACACACACACACACACACACACAC
>QKMX01361438.1:0-10064 GCA_003401595.1 Venustaconcha ellipsiformis | reverse complement strand
TCTCTCTCTCTCTCTCTCTCTCTCTCTCTCTGTGTGCAAGAATCGTTAATGGCCCATTGATACTTTAATGAGCTGACTACCATCTGCCATATTTAAAAAGCAAAATCTTTATGATCAGCAGTGATACATATACTCAGACAACATTTCTGCAAAAAATAATTGTACCATAATTTTGACGTTCTGAAACTCAAAAGCCATAATCTTTTCCAATGAGCAAACGCAATGTTGACTTTTGATAATACACACACAATTATTCAAAACTACGATGGCCGCAAGTTATAGGCAGACCCTGGCTTCATTGGCAGATATAAACAAAGATTGAATAGCATCCAACCTTATTCCTTTGGCCATCTCCAGTTTATAAACAGCTATTAGTTTTTAAAGTTGAGCCTTGTAAGGCAAGACTTTATCCTTCCTCTGGATATACGCCTGTATATTGAATACAGTCTAACTCTTCTGGCTGCCAGATATGTATATATGTATGGATAGCTGGAACTGGTTGATGAAACTCAGCTATCGACATGGAGGCATTCTTCTGCAATCTCAGCCGTACGAGTTTAATTTCCGAGGACTACCAGCACAATCCATGTGTTTCAGATTCTTTCGACTAAAGACCATGGTGCAATATTATGACCTTTAACACAAGAGAAACATGCTCCAACTGGTTCATGCCAGTGATCTGTTTTAAAACAGATGGCATAGACGCTATTTTAATTCTCCAACAATAAGCTTTCATGCCATTCTGAAAGCCATTTACGTAAAACTTGAGATGCTGTCCGGCACAGACAAGTACCTGTTTGTCGGCAGCTGACCCCGAGTTGAAAACTCGATGGTTAGGCTAATAAACACAAATGTCCAAACGATGACCACTCTAAACCTACTAGTCGGATAATTTGTCTCAACTCCAAAAGCCTCTATAATTGGGTGATAATGCAAAGCATTTCCACTGGAGGTTTTGGAAAGGTCAATCCCGAAGTACGGCTGATGCTCCCAAGGGCTACCTTCTCGACCAAGAGATGAAAGATCTGGTAGCGCAGGACGATGCTAAAAGCGACTATAAGCTACTGCAAAGTTAATGAACATCACCTATGAGTGGTTATCTGCCTACAAGCAAGACTTCATGAACATTCTATTAAGTTGCAATGTTGGCTGTAGAAAACTTGTACCCTATCTTCTAAAGAAAGAGCGATTCGTTGTTCACTACAGGATGCGAATTATCGGATGATAGAATTTGACCTAAAATGCTAAAGACTGACAGCTGAAATGCACCATAGATTCAAAAATATGGTCTTTAAGGCCAAAGCTGAAAACTAATTTGGCAATTACTTCTTTCAACTAAGTATTTGACGAGATCGACGAAACCCGAAGAAGGACATTATCGCCTATCAGGTCCTGCATGATGGCCAAGGGGATAAAGTGCGATGCTTAACAGACCCAGCCTTTCAAAATGCAGGGCAATCGTGCGTTACGCGTTTTGGTTCTGGTTACTGTAAGTCTATACAAAGAGTCTGTTATTGGAGTTGAAGACAGAGGATGTAGGGATATGGCCAATTAATATCAGCTTGTCCACACACAGAAGTTAGAAAGTTCAAAGATGATTCCATTTTAGAACCCATGGCAAAGTTTGCGAGCCAACAGAAGAAAAAAAATATTTCATTAAATGGGCTTATAGTGCAGAGCAAGCTAAGGGAATAGCCTGTTTTGCCTAAAGGACAGACCCCTGGATTCAGCCATTATTAATTGACAGCCTTTATGATTAAGATTATTTCGGACATACTAGCACAGCCATCTATATGTTCACCAAATTGGCGTATAGCCTGAATGACAAGACAATCCTTACTGGACATCAAGACATGTACTTCAGCCTTTGAGGTCACGAACAGATCATACGGTCACACAGACACGACGAGGTTAACAAATAAAGAGTTTGAGGTGTACCTAGATTAAACATCACTGTAGACTTAGGTTCAGGAACGTGCATGACCAAACATATGTTCCTAGAAATAAAGGCCCATTAGACCTGAAGTAAGCAGCGCAGGATCTTTCCGACGTCTAAGACCATATCCTTCTCGTGGATCTACGTATCCCGCTGATGGTGACCGACGTTTCCTCAGTAAGCCTGTTCACTTCATAATAAAGACCTGGAGTCGCCAGATCCAGTCTAGAGTACGTACTCTCACCCTTTTCTCGGAAGTTACACCTCCTTGTCGCACTAACAGCCAGCAGCAGCTATGCCATGGTTTTGTTAAACCACATCTAGATGTTCTTTACACCGTTCCAGGAGCTGTGTCATTTCACCCATAAACTCCTGTTCGAGCAGCAGCAGTATCCTTGTAGTGGTCTCTGCCACCGGAATGAGACTCCCTTGCAAATTCTTGTAAACCATATCAGCCGCCTTGCTTTTCAAGGGTTTGACCACACTGTAGTGACTAGTGTCATACACGTGGGTCAACGCATACTTGTGCACGCGACATCCAACCAGGTCGTGCGTAAGGAACCAAAAGTCGGTCTGTCGTTTCTCGAGTTGGTGCTCACAGTGCACTGTGGAATTTACAGGTCAAATCTATTATGCAATGTTACTCAGTCAACATTATTAATGTACGCTTCTACATTTTCTTTATGGGGCATTTTATCATGATTGACATTGTCACTGGCTTGTATGTTTAAAGCATTTGACCCCATTGGAAATTTTTCTTTGCTAATCTAGATCTAATAACGTCACTGGCGTTTTTCATTATTTATTACGTTATTTTTTGGCTAACATCAACTTATGGAACACTGAATATTTTCTATGTCGTGAATAAGTTGATATGTTCTTATATTGCTTATTAACGTCAACTATTTCTTATGCAAACTGTATTAAACTTTGATTACTGTGGTAATCTTGTTTCATGTTCTTTTACATGCATTCATTTCAGTGCTAACTGGATCACTATATTCTCACACATTCATTGTAGATAGGTAGTTTTATGATGTCTGCAGTAGTATCCCTGTTTAATTAATATTTGCGTTTAAAAAATTACAACTCCTATTTCTGTTATTGTTAAACCTACCAAATTGATGTTCGAATAAATTGTTAAGTATATTAATATTTTTACCTGACGTTTGTCATTCTGAAGGATGTGCGTTTATGATTTTTGTCGTTTTTAGAGATATGTACTACAATTTGATTTCGATTCTAACATATTTACAGGCTTAGAGAGTTCTCAAAGAAAAAGTCCCAAATCTAAGGAATTCCATGTCATTTTGTTGCAAAATATTGTATCGGAATACTCTCTTGGCTACACTTCCACGAATATCGCTATCTCTGGTTCTTTATGATTGGTCTTTTACTTGAGTAATACCCCGCTGAATCTGTAGTCTGAAGACTGGCACTGGAGAGTGTGACGGATTTCTACATCATTTATATAGTGTTTTATTCCTGGGTTCTTGTGTGTCGTCGACTGGTTCGCAGAGTCACCGACGTGACGCAATCTTGGTTGCCGACTGGGTCGCAGATTTGATGCTGTGTCGCCGACTGATCGCTGTCTTGTCGTAGTCTTGAACGACAACTGGTCGCACTTTTGGTCGCTGACAGGGTCGCTCACTTGCCACAGTATCGGTCGCAGTCACTTACTGAGTCGCAGTGTCGCCGATTGGTCTTCCTCCGGCCTGTCGCAGTCGCGTTCGAACTTGGCGACTGGATCACAGGGTTAAGGATTACCAACTTGTCATCCTCTGGTAGCCGAGTCACGTCGTTCATTGATTATCGACAGAGAGTGACGACAGAGCGAAATGATGAAAGAAGAGTCCTGCCAGCCAAAAACGTGTAAAAACAAAAGACAAACCTTGTAGCGCTGGGCTTATTGTCGACGAAAGACCATGTCCCTATTCTTTTCTGATTCTCTGGCCTGGCTCTATATATGCCCAAGGAAATACGACAAGTGTGATTCATCTGGAGGGGTGGTTTTCCTACTATACTGCAAGGAACGCCTTCACTCCTAGCACAACCACAACAGCTACAGTTGGCCCGTATATATACCCAGGCAGAATCATGTGACGCAAAACTAAGACGTTGGATGTCATTACAAAGCCCAACAAACATTTAAAATAACAACATAAACTTTAATGAAATGAAATATTAAATAACGAAACGAAAATTGTACAACAAGTATGCAACCCAGTGGGCTACCAATACTGCGACCGTGTCGGCGACTCTGCGACCTAGTCGGCGACTCTGCGACCCAGTCGGCGACCATGTGACCCAGTCGGCGACCCTGCAATCCAGTCAGCAACCGAGACTGCGACAAGTCTGCGACCAGTCAGAGACCCTACGAGAAGTCTGCGACCCATTCGGCAAACTGCGACCAAGTCGACGACACACAAAAAGTCAGGAATAAGACGGTATCCCGATGAGGTAGAAATCTGTCACACTAAGAAGTACCCTTCTTTAGACAAATTCAGCGGGGTATCAGTCCAAATACAAGGTCTATGCAAAAGGACCTGAGATAGAAAACCTCGTGGCAATGTAGCCGAGGTGTTTTTCGCTACCAATTGGTAAACAGCAGTGGGATAGGTAGAGGAGTAGAAGACAAAATTAGGATGACTTACGGAGGGCCACAAGTAGTTGACTTGGATGATTACATCCCGAAACGGAGGTAAGGATAACAATTCCTTTCGAAGATGAGTTTCTGTGCTTGACGATGGAATGTGATGATTTGTAGAAACGACTAACTGGAAAGAAGGGGACTATGGTTATGCGTGTAGGGACGACGAGGTAGCCGGGGGGGGGAGTGACTGAGAGAAATGATCTACCCAAACGACAGATTAACTTTAGGGCATGCTATCTGCTTTCTTCTAAGTACGACAGAGACTGGGACGAGCACCTCTCGAAACTAACGATGGCATACAGCTCCGCAGTACATGAAACCTCAGGTTTTACTCCCAATTTCATGATGACGGGAAGGGATGCATACTTACCGTTAGACGTTTTTGGAAACCTCCTCTTCAACGTTACAGTAGTGCACATAATTGTACACAATCATTGGAACGAAGATTAGAAATTTTACATCGTTTCGCCAGAGACAACGTGCAATTGACAGAAGCGCTATTATGATAGCATGACCAGGTGAGAGAGATTTCAGGCAGGCGATTTTGTCTGGTTGTTTTCGCCGGAATCAAAAACGGGAATTTCGTCGAATGTACAGACATGGTGGCATGGTCCCTACGAAATCATTAACAGGTTGAGTGGCGTCAGTTGCAGAGTTAAATGCGCAAGATATGGGAAACCCTTCATAATGCAAGTGGATCGCTTGAAGAGGTACCAGGAACGTAATGAAGAAGCTAAATGAGCGAGGGAATTGGAATCTGAGACTTCGGGATGTATTAATAAAGATCAATGGAACGACGACTATGATGATACCCCATGGACACCTTGGCAGAAGCTCTCCAAATGATCAATAGAGAATCAGAAATAGCTGGTTATAAGAGACCGAGGAGATTGAGGAAACCACGCAAGAACTTGGAAGAATAATTTGTTTACTTTGCTAAGCTTTAACAGTGAAGCAAATGCGTTCAGAACATTCTTTTGTGATTATTTGAAATTGTGTTTTTCGTGTGATTTAACTTTTATTTAAGTGATTTTATTTATTTATTTACTTATTTATTTCGTTTCTTGACAATTTGAATGTGCGTTGAAGGATGTAATAGTGGAGGCGTGGGTTGTGTAAGTAGGAAATCCAATGGAATTCAATTTTCGTTTCGTTATTTAATATTTCCCTTCGATAAAGTTTATGTTGTGAGTTTAAATGCTTGGCTGGCTTTGTAGTGCCATGCAATGTCTTATTGTTGGTCACTTGATGCCCTATAACAAGTATGCGACCCAGTCGGCAAACTGCGACCAAAGTCGACGACACACAAGAAGCCAGGAATAAAACGGTATCCTGCTGAGAGAGAAATCTGTCACACACTCGAGTGACATACTAAGATTCAACGGGGTATCACTCCAAATACAAGACCTCTCTTAAAGAACCCGAGATAGCGAGACTCGGAACAATATAGTCGAGGGAGTGTTCTGCTACAATATGTTGCAATGAAGACAAGAGTAAAGAAGTTAATTTGACCATTAACATGCCTTAAAGAAAGAACAGTTTTCACATTTGGAAGAAGTCCTAGTAAGTTACAGTTAATCATAGAGAAATTAACTGAGGAAAAAGCTAGTTTACTAAGACAAAAGTTTAACACATATTGTTCTGTGCTTCCTGAGTAAGCATGATCATTAAATTGTATTGCAGATATAAAGTATATAATGATCAGTTATGTGTTAGGATGATTTTGGTATTGAGATTTTTCTGCATTGATTTCCTGTCATCTCACTTTCTTATTTCACTACTTCCAGGAAACAAGAGCTCTTGTTTCAGGAGGTGAGTACCTTTGAATAACATACAAGTATATGTTTAACTGCATATAAATCTTTGACCATTATACTGGTGGGCCTGATTTAGGGTAATGATATTTATCATTATTGACCTAAAACGGTAAAGTTGTTTCAGCTGAAAGAATTCTGCTTGGTTAATGTAGGTATCAAAGTACATGATACAGTGCTAGAATTAGATTCCTTTATCAACATAGAGACCTCTGGTCAATATTCGAACTTTATGCCCACTGTGATGAGATGAAACTTGTATGCATGCATCTTAGGATGAGATGGGTATTTTATATATAACCATCAGGGTACAAGCCAATAGGACTGGTTAAAATAAGGTTTTATGAGAAGTATATATTATCTATAGCATTTAGGTACAGGCCAAGGGGACAGATTAATATAAATTTTGATCTGGTGGGTTTAGTATGCATTTATTTTATGATTTTAGCAGAGGAAAGAGAGATGATGAAATACATACATATTCAAATACTGAGATGAACCCACAGACTGCAAAACCAGTTTATGAGGAACTGACTACAGGAAATACAGAGCGGAGTGTGTACGATCAAATTTCACCTTTGTAGATGGGACGGGGTGGATAGAGACAAACACTGAAGAGTGTAACCTGATAGTTATTGACAGTATGTTTCCCTTCTAATGGAGCAAAAGTAAAAATATGGATTTATGCAAATGTCAGTCAAGAAAATGGTGCTAACATCAGAGTTACTGAACTGTTTTTCTAATTATTAGCTAATTTTGTTTCTTTGGCATCATACATGATGTAGAACATTACAATAAATGGCATTCAGCATTATTGTAAAAAGCTACGTTTTCTTGGAAAAAAATATGATGCAAAGTTTTAAAGCAGGCCACCATTAGAGTGATTGTAAAAAGGCAGGAGATTACATATATTATTTCATTTTAAACACTCAGTTTTGCCGTTAAATGTACAAGCTTAATGATTCTAAAATGATTGTCCATTAAGTCGTATGTATGTAGCATTATACCATTCATTTAGAATTAAGTGTTTAAATCATATAGAACACTTATCACTAGTATCACAGAAATGTAATTGAAGTACAGAGGTGTAAATCTGTGTAAGCTTGTGTAAAGTGATTCATTGCGAATATGCATATAAGTGTGTTACATCTAATTGCTTACTCTAGAAAATGTGTAAAGTTAATGATTCTTTACAAATATATAATTAAATGTGTTCCAGTTCATTGCATACTCTTCAGGATGAGCAAAATTAAATGACTTATTACAAATGTGCAAATATTTTACAACTCACTGCATAAGTTGTTGAATGCTTTTTAAACAAACATTTGTGGTATTCAACATTTATGCTATAGCAATGAGAAACAATTCTAACAAAATTATTTATGACGTTTGACAACTGCCAATACAAGGTCATGATAAAATTGGACTCTGTTTTTCTGATAGCCTTACATTCATGATTATTTTATAGGAAAGAAATACAAATATTTTCATAATTGGGGACAGGGCAAATGTTTAAACCATTTTAAGTTATATATATATATATATTTCATGCTTAAAAGCATTACAGCATAAATGACACTGAGTTTATATGGCTCTTTGAATATCTATCAATCAGAAACCAACTGGCCACAATTAACAGTAATTATTTTACTCAAAGATCGTCGTTGCGGTTATTCAAAAAGGGTCCATCACAACACCATATCATTTCCGCCATTTATACAAAAGATCTTAAAGAAGCTGAAGCAAATTATATGTAAATGATACTACATTTTAAATTACGAACAAATATATTAACAAAATAATGTCAATTATGCAGTCTGAGCTAGTAAATGTTTTGATTGCTTGTATGCAAACCAGGTTTCCACACTGCCAAGTCTCTATTAGATGCTTGTACTTTCTAAAAAAAAGCAAAACTTGCAACTTCTAATGGGTTGATATATGTGACTTCTTACATAGTACTTTAGACAAAACACCAATAACATTCATGCAGTAATTACAGAACATAACTGGCATATTAAATACTTCTGGCTCTGAAATATGTTTTCTCTTTCATTCAGACCAATACTTGACAATGTTGTATTACACTCTTATGTTCAAGTGTTGCTCTAAGTTTTTTGTAGTCTGCTAAATCTTGTGTTGATACTTAACATTCAAAATTTCAAAAATGTCTCTCAAATCACTTTACATACACCTTTAATGTACTCAATAAACTTAATTATTCATTTGTGTTTTTAACAAAATACCTACAGCAGATACTGCTTAATGTAGGTCATGAATATGCCATGGCTCCTGGATAAGTGAATATTCCGTGTAGAAGGTCATGCATATGATTTGGCTCCATGACACTTGACTATTCGATGTGGTAGGTCATGCATATGACTTGGCTCCTAGACACTTGACTATTCGATGCGGAAGGTCATGCATATGACTTGGCTCCTAGACACTTGACTATTCGATGTGGAAGGTCATGCATATGACTTGGCTCTTAGACACTTGACTATTCCATGTGGAATGTCATGCATATGACTTGGCTTCTAGACACTTGACTATTCCATGTGGTAGGTCATGAATATGAACTGGCATCTGTCACTTGACTTTTCGATGTGGAAGGTCATACATGGCAGGCTCCCAGATATTTAACCACATAATGTTGAATGTCATGCAATGTTTGGCCCCCAGACAAAGCTACTTAATGTGGAATGTCATGCAATGTTTGGCCCCCAGATACTTAACTACCTAATGTGGAATGTCAAGCATGACTTGGCTCCCAGACAAAACTATTTATTGTGGAATGTGATTCATGTTTTGGCTCTCAGACAATCAACTACTTAATGTGGTATGTCTGGCAGTGCTTGGCTCCTATGTACTTAATTACTTGATGTGGAATGACATTTGTGGTTTGGTTAGCAGATAATAACTCTTTATGTATGAATGACACCCATGGCGTGGCTACCAGATACGTATCTCAGGTGGAATGTCACGCATAGCTTGGCTCCCAGAGAGTTAACTATTTCAGGTAGAAAGTCACACGAGGGTTGGCGACCGGACACCTAACTTTAATGTGGAATGTCATTTATGGCTTGGATCACAGACAAGTCCACATTATATTGTATGGTGATTTCCCAACTTGACAGATCACATTATATTGCATGGTGATTTCCCAACTTGACAGATCACATTGTATTGCATGGTGATTTCCCACCTTGACAGATCACTTTCAGAACTTAATACTAGAATGTCCAACATGATAGTGATCCTAATAATAGCAGATGCATTCTGTACTTATCTGTGTTTGTATATTTATACATAAGAAACCTATCATCATCTATTCATAACTACAAGTATATTTTAATTTAGATGCATGGACCATGTACTCAGAAATATTAAAGTGATTGGTGGCATGAAATATATTCCCTCATGTAAATATAATCTGCTACCAGTATTAAAATTTATAAGAAGAAAATGTGTCCAGAATATAAAACCGCTAAGTTATAAGTGCTTTTTCCTTTTCACAATGTATCTTACCAAATTCTGCCTCTTAAATTAATGTCACTGTCTCCCTGTTCTGCTTCATGTTTGCATTGTTTATAATAACTGTTATCATGTGTTGATGTGTTGTTTTCTTGTATATGTATGTATGTATGTATGTATGTATGTATGT
>QKMX01361420.1:0-10572 GCA_003401595.1 Venustaconcha ellipsiformis | reverse complement strand
AATAATAATAATAATAATAATATCAATAATAACAATAATAGCAATAATAATAGCATCTTTATTATAAGAGTATAACTTCTTTAGCAATTAAAGGTCATCTTAATACACAATTTAAAATACTTCATACGTACATAAATTAGTTAAAGCTCACAATACTACTTAAAACTATAGTTAATATTATATTATAAATGGTAGATAATATATAATTTTTTTTAAAGAAAGTAAACGAAGAGCATAATATGTGCTCACAGTGAAACCATAATATAAATCTAGATATCATTAGGTATGAGTCAAAATTAAATCATGACACAAGGATTTGAATTTCCTGTAAGAAGTTGAATATATAATGTCAATCAGATTATTATTCCATAAATTGTGACCCAATACACCCAGGTATTTTATAAAGATAGGAAGGAAAATCACGAACTAAAAAGATGCTGTTTTGAAAAGGAACGAACTTCACTGTTACATATTAGCAGTTTTATTACATATGATAGATTTTCAGATGCGAGGCCATTGGCCACCTTTTACACTAATCAACCTTTTTGCAATGCAATTCGTTCACAAAATGGTAAAAATTTAATCTTGAATGCATTTGAAGATATGGCGTAGAAAAACGTTTTAAAAATGTTTTGGCAGGTAATTGTTGCAGCCAAGTAATCTTATCAATTTGAGCTTCCTTGCAGTTACAATAAAGAAACTATAGCTATCGTAACATAGTTTAAAATAATTTCAGAAAAGTGATAAAAAATTGTTAGTTCAGACCTTTTACTTAGTAAAAGTCCAATATGACTAACGTAGGCTTCCCAATAACAAACTAATTACTAAAGATTATGAAAAGAGCAGGTCATAACATGGGGCTTTGAAGGACGCCACATTTTACAGGTTCTAAAGTAGTGTCCAATGCTGATACATTGAGTTATATTTGTTAGAAACGATTTACATAAAGAGTGTACAAGTTTAAAATTGAAAGGCTGTTATTTTTGTCAAAAGAATATAAATATAAATAATATTTAATGCGCACTGAAATTATAAAGAGAAATTCAGTGATTTCATTAACGTTGATATTGGATAGCCATTTGTATATTAGCTTAGTGAAGACAATGGTTAAACGTCATCGTGGGGTGGAAGTACCTATTTCATTCATTGCTGACAAATGCAAAAACATTCATTCATCCAGTTCGCGATTTCGTTCTCTTTATGTAACAGTTATATTATTTGCATTAATTGCACGACAGATATAGTGAGAGTATGACAAGTTAATATTCGTGAAGTCCTATAAAATGAGTTTTGAATCCTTCCTTCTAGAAATAAGCTCGATAATTTTTGTAATTTTGTTAATTTTTGTTTGATGGAAGAAAAGTTACGCAATGTACATGAGTATTTTGATATCGTTGAAGTACCGTTCTAATTGTGTGTCTCTTAACTCTTAATGCTGATAGAGAAGCATATTTATAAGTCAGGATAAAAACCCAGGAGATTAAAAATTGAGCATTATGTCAGGGAGAGGTTGACGATAATTAAAATCTAGAAAAATGTACCCAATCATATTGAAAATGATAGGAAGATCAGCATATAATATTTTATTGAGGATTTTTTTAATTGTTTGATGAATGAATTTCGCGACACGCAGACCAGATAATGGCGTACTTGTAGAACAGCAAAGTACTTTCATATATGGACTGTGGGCAAGTAGTGTAAAAGTAATCCATCAACTTGTTTTTGCCGTTGTTGGCATATTAGTAAGCTGCGTAAACTTATGAGAACTAAATATGCTCATTTACCTTTTATTATGTAAGATATGTAACTTAAAATCGCCCATTATGATACATAACAGTGGAGAGTGGCAAACTAAGGTGACGAAAATGTCAACTGAATATAAAGATAGGTTTTGGTTCATTTAGGTAGACCAATATCGATATGTAGTACATTTTATCACTTTCAAAACGAATATACATTGGTACGTTCAAAGATGGAATGTATAAAGCACTTATCTCACCCCCAGCTCTGTGTACTCTTTCTTGTCATTTCGAACTGTGACCTGCAATCTTAATTAAGTAATCATTGTACTTGCCTAAAATTGTTTCACATCAGTCAAAGGTATAGCTAATGTTAGACCTAGCAGTATTTGACATAAGTGCATCACTGTTTTGAAGAACATATCGAATAATGAGGTTTACCATGTGCGAACACCTACATCAAACCTTTAAACAAACCAGTGCTGTTAACGTATGGACCAAAACTTTAAGTCCATTATATGATATGTGAGGCAGGGGGACAAACATGTGTCAGAGATATGGGATAGTTCATGTTGCAACCAGCAGAGGAAGTAACACGAATCGGTATAGTCTAAAAAATTGCAATCCGGACATAGAAACTTGAATGTGGAAATGATGAAACTTAGTATGAGTTGTTTACCCCAATTTTATCCTTTTTAAACAGAAAACAAAAACTGTCCCTGTCGTTGTTATTACTGGATTTATTCGTATTTTGTCAAGAGTACCATGTGCTATTCAAAGAAGTATAGCCATCACAAGAGTCTATTGTAAACGTTATGTAGTCGTTTAGAATGAAATTATATTGTACAGTTAACTAAATGTTTTGGTCCTGAACATATGATGAATGCTCTGTGTTTAAAATACGCTTGTTGACTGAAGTACGTCAGATTAGTTCCGAAAGAGCTTCTCTTCTGTGGCTGTTTCTCCAAAGTGTGCATGTACCACTGTCGTAAAGATGTATATTTTCTCTTTGAAGCATATACATTATTATGTTACTGAAGCAGGTCATAGTTGCATGGCTGATCCTTAGTCCTGTACATGTCTCTTTTAAATTAATATCTAAATCAGTTTGAGGAATAAACCTTGATAGTTTTACAGAATGTTTGGAAAAGAGGTCACTGAACAAATATTGGTGTTTTAATCTGAACATGTCGAGCCATATACCGTTTGCTAGCATGATATCAACCCAGATTCAGAATGAGTGCTTGTTATAAACAATGGCGTCAATATACGTCCTGACCATAACATTCTTGTCAAGGCCTGCCACTTGTACACCTTTCAAGCGTTGCAGCCATGGGAACAGTATCTTTGAGGACACAGCGGTTGTTCAACATATGGATTTCCGTATTGATGTTCCCTAAGACGTCAACAGTTAATGTGGACTGTTTTGCAATCTGACTTGTTAAAGTTATTTGACTTCATTCCTTGTATTGTGTCCTACTTGACGGTACTTTTGGTCTGGAAGAAATCTCCAAAAGTTCACTGAATATATTTTATTTTGTACTTGTGCTATTGAAAATGTATATTTTGTTCATTATACAAGTTTCTCAAAATTCAAGTGTCTATTTTAGTCATCATTTAATATAATTATATGATGAGTATAGACTTCAATATATGGTTTAAGAAAAACTATGATTGTATATAAAAAACATTTTATCAAATCGAGGTTGGTTGCTTTTGATAATATAAAATAAAAAGAAAATATATATTTTGAGTATATATAATGAAATATTTACAGTTTTAATGGTCATTACAATACAATTTGTCTAAAAAACATGGAAAAATCAGGAACCGATTAGTTTCGATTTAAACCGAAGTAAGGTGACAGTCAAATTTTGGGTGCAGCCTCTGTTAGACTGTAAAAGCATATAAACAAAGCATATAAATTCACGTCTTACTGCAGACATTTAAAATATTAAAGAACCAAACTCCTTACAAGTAAACTCAAGATCATTAAAATATATTCTTTAATAATGTTATGCTCTGGCATATTTTGAGCGTTCTCTCATGTTTATATAGCATCTATACCCCAGCAATGTTGTCCATATGAAGTCGCGCAAAAAGTGTTAACGAAAATGTAAGTCTATTAATTTTTGAATGTACACATTCTTTAATATTTACAAACGTCACAATCTGAAGCAAAACTTACTCAAGTTAAATTTGGAAAACGTGACTGTTCTACGATTATTTGAAAATTTTGGAACTTCATTTTATCTATTTGATTATGCTGCTGTTAATCTCATTGACATATCATGTAAAACATTCCATGCATATCGAAGGTAATTGATTTAGATAATATATAATAAAAAAGAAAAAAATATTTTTGAATATATATAATGAAATATTTCATTCATGACAATACCATGTCTGCACTTCACTCGTAAAATTATCCTTTATATATCAACTCAAAAATAGATGCCGTATATTTATCAGATCACATCTGCATAATTCGCACTCTCTGCATCATTCGCAATTCAACAAGTCCCTAACCCTTCATCTCTGTCTATTACTAAGAGACATTTCCGCGTAATAAATAGAACCAATGAACCGCATTCAATCAAACCTAACAACTAAATTACAGAAGTACAAATTGACAATTTCTTGCTTTTATTGCTTGACAAACAATCCTCAGCCACCAAATGAAAGAGTATCAGCTCAGAATTGTTCTCCATGCTATATCAGTGTGAGGGATCTACTTCACACTGATTCAAGAGAACGCCGTTAGGTTGAGAGTATTTGGCTTTCCAATACCCTCACTATTAATGAGCCGATCTATGAAGCGTCAAAGAAGGTTGCTACAAACATTAATCACGAAAAGTAAGAACAGCTTATGTGAACGGATGTTCACTACTTCCAACTATCTCTCTCCGGGCGACCCTTTATCCTGTTTGAAAATTTTCTTCCGTGACAAAGTTTAGTCTGTCAGAAATAAGCTCGACAACACAATTTCAGTTGACTCATAGTCACTATTCAATTGTGATACTAAATATAAACCTTTTACCGCTTTTGAACCTGTCTCTATAAAGCTGGTGTAATTGTGATGCAGAGCGCCCCAAAATCATGTGAAGTCGGTTTGATTACGACATCACTACTGCTCGTTCTCTTGATTCTACACACTCAAAAGTGTCATAGATGGACATCCGGTGTCTCAACAATGTTACAATGATAAAACTCAAATATACAAATTTAACTGCCCAGCTGAAGCTATGGCTACCATTCAAATGTAGTTTTCCTGCCTTTAAATGAACTGAGGTAGTGTTCTGTGCCTAATATATTCAAATACATTTTAAACCTAAACTGTAAATTCCCATGATGTCTCCATCTTGAAAGTACTGTTTCGTAAACTTTAGCGAATCCGATGATAAAACAAAGTTCTTGTTTTGTTTTATATTGCAACTAATTTACACTGAAGCAAAAGCCAGCAAAATGCCTGCTGTTTTCTTCATCGTAGAGCACATGACCCTTTCATAAAACAAAAGGCAATATTTACCTTCTTTCATTGTGCAGCTATAGCCTTTTACCATTCCGGTAGGTTATAAATGAGTGAAAATAATCTAATATTCACTCTTTAGTAGTCCGAAGAGTTTGCTTATTGCAGGATGACAATCAATTTTTAATATTGCAGAAGCACAGTGTGAATGGATTAAAGGTACTTTTATTGTTGCAGTTTCTCAGTTGAATGGATTTAAGTTACATTTACTGTTGCAGTAGCACATTTGAATCAGAGAAATGTTACTTTTGCTGCTGCAGTAGCACAATTTTAATACAGAAAAGTTACTTCTACTGTTGTAGTGACACAGTTTGAATGGAGAAAAGTTACTTTTACTGTTGCAGGTGGAACACCGAAGACAGAGACCCATAAGTAAACTTACACTTTACAGATGTCAGCAGCCACGATAGTCACTAACACTACTATACCACACCTTGACTGGATTTTGGACGTATGAACAGGTGTTCAGCAGTTGATATTGATGGTGTCAAATCCATGATAAACAATCAAGGACACTTTCAAGGCCCACTCAATTGCATTACAAACACACATTACTTATGTAAAGAAACTGTTTTAAATTAACCAGTGGTCAAGAATTCTTATATAATACCAACCGTTTGCAATAAGAACTTTTCCTATATCGAAGTATATTTAAGCATATTTCTTGTAATTTATATTTATTCTTCTAAATCTACATTGTCTTAACGCGTTGCACTCTAACCATTTTGCCAATATTTATAAAGACCTCTGTCTTGAAAATGTACAAGTGATAGTAAATTGAGAATGAAATGTAAGAGATATTTGTCATTTTTAACAGTAAATTTATTTTTATGTTATTATATGGTTTTGAATCAATAGACCAAGCAATCATAAGATCGAATACATTTAGACCGCAAATTATTCTTATTCATATAATTTTACAATGGTACTCTAATGCTAAGAAAAAAGAAGATAATTTACATTTCCTTTAATTGATGTTGGTGTTTGCTTGCATAGGCTTCCCATCTTTATTTTAATATAGCCAATAATGTACTGGTAATTCTTTCCTCCTATTAGTAGATTTCTAAATATATAGAAATGTATCTTTGCAACAAAGACTGTTATAATATGTGGCTTATAAAAGATTAATTGCTACTGTCTCACAACACACGATAACCAATGAACTGCCCGTGTGTCTATCACACTGTTTATATATCATAAGATATTAACAAAGGCAAAATGTGAAGACTTTATTATAGTGGTAAAATGTAGCGATTTATCGTCATTACTGGCATGAATAGCAGATAATTGGTTGCTGAATGGTAGAAAACTGCGCGATGGATAGTAAATCAATAGTTGATTAGTAGGTTAGTAGGTCCTGGATAGTAGATGACTGGGTTTTGATAGTAGATAACTAGGTGCTGGAAAGTAGATAATTGGATCGTTGTTGTATAATTGTAAGGTGAATAGTAAACAGTTTTGTGCTGGAGTAAGATCGATATTAAAGAATTTGTCATTTATATCTTAGGAATATGAAGATGGTAGTTTTGTTTGGGTGCTAATAGGTGACAATAAGTTGTTGGATAGTAAATAACTGGTTTTGGATAGTGAATTTATGTGTGTTTGTAGCAGGTGATTGAATGGTGAATATTACTTCATTCGGTCATATATAATAGTTATCAGGCTTGCGAATATCAGATAACGGGTTGGTGCAAAGTAGATAACGGTTTGGTGAATAGTATATTTCTGTCGGTTAATAGTAGATTATCGATTATCAATTGGTGAATAGTATGCAAATAAGTGCCTGAAATTAGACAACTACGTTGTGTATAGTGGATGACTTAGTATTGATATGTCGAGATAATTTGTATGGTCGTTTAGTTGTTTTAAAAATGGAGGGTAGGATAGAATTGGGATGCAATGGAATATAACAAAGTTTTTCACAATGTAAAAGAGATCATATAGTAGCAACATGAGATTAAAGGTAGTTTTATTATCACGAAAAAAAATATACGCCATTTGATTTCATCTAATGTGCAGAGAAACTTCCATTTTCTCTTAGTCTTTATATTTCCCTCCAAAATAGACCAAACATATTGCAAATGTAGACAGGCTTCCCAGTGTGAAACGCATTTCTTCATACGGTATTTCAGATCCACAGCAGACCGTCACCTCATGCTACACTGTTAAGAAAAATCTCATGCAATTCAAGATGGATGCATCAAGTTAATTACTCATTTGTTCCCATAAACTTTGTGTCCTTTGTTCCTATACACTTTCGTCCACGAATAGTTATACCGTGTTATTTTCCTGTTTGTCCCAGTAAATGTTTTATCATTTTGAATACAAGGACTCCCCTAAAGAAGTTCATTTAGAAAGCAGACAAACTTAAAAATCCTGACTATCACACATAATACTGTTTAAAAGAAGCTAACATTCATTCTTTGAGGCCTATGACGATGTTCGTATTCTGTTCACGTGCAGGCTGTGTCCTCATACTACACTGTTGCAATGTATCTATCAAGCAACATGGAACCTGAAATAAATTCCAGTTTGGATCTAAAATATTTTGATTTATTTAACATGTGACAGACCCGTTTGGGTCCCACGTATCATCCTCTATCATCCTTATTCTGTACAAATTTTTTACTATACGATATAGTCAGATTTATTGAAGCACAGCTGAAAGACTTCCATTTTCATTTTCAGAGATACTTATCTTGCATTCAGTAAGAAAATATTAACTTTGTCATCATGCAACTTTAAAGATAAAATCTTTCCAAATTAAGGCAATGTATACACACACATAAAGACCCTCCTATATCCAATAACAGACCCTCTACGGTACCCTGCAGTAAAAATTCCTATTGTCAGGGCGCATACCCTAATTTGTTCAATTGTTTACATATTAGGCAATATAATGACAGTAAAACTACACAGAAGAATGGCCATATTAGGCAATATAATGCGAATAAAACTACACGGAGGAATGGCCATATTAGGCAATATAATGCGAATAAAATTACACAGAAGAATTGCCATATTAGGCAATATAATGAGAGTAAAACTACACAGAAGAATGGCCATCTTAGGCAATAGTAGTGAAAGCAAATGTACAAAATTCATATTAGAAAAGTATGATGAGAGCAAACATACAAAGGAGAATTACTAAATAAAAAATAATGCTGAGAGTAAAACGACAAAGTAGAAGAACCTTATGTGGCAATAATGATGAGCGAAAGACGAATTAGAGCTACCATATTAGGCAATAATACTGACAGCAAAATTAAAAAGTTGAACGATTGTGTTAGACAATCATGCGGAGTAGACAAAGATAAATAGCCTAATTAGGCGATAATGATGAGAAGACTATTAAGTATAATGACTGGATTATGCAATAATGATGAAAACAATATAAAGTAGAATGGACATATTACGCAAGAATGATGCGAACAGAAATACAAAGTAGAATAATCATATTAGACAATAAAGCTGAGAGCAAGAAAACACAGTAGAATCACCGTATTAAGCAATAACGCTGAAGACAAGAAAACAAAAAAGACTGAGTGAATACTGCAATGATGATGAGAGGAAACAATCGAAGAAGAAAGATAAAACAGACAATTAAAATGCAACAAAACTGCTAAGTAGAATGACCGTATTAGACGATAACAATGACAGTTAAATTCAAAGTCGAATTACTGTAACTCCACAGAATAATCTAAAGAAATGAATTTATAATCTTTGTTTACCACTATCTTATATATAAAAAACATACTAAAACGACAATGTTCTACTTTTGTAGCTTTTAATTATCGTTAATAAACATGTTACTGTAAAAATAGCATAATTATGTGAATATTTTTGTGCAATCCAATGCACGTTTATATTTCGACTCGAAATATAGATTTAAAGCAATAATATTCCTCAATAAAAATTCATTTATTAGATAGATATACTGATATATTATGGCAAATTTTAATGTCCCTATTATCCATTTTGAACATATTTTACTGTAATAATTAAGTGCAAGTTTCTGTCTCTTCCAAGGCACTTGCTTTTATATTTCAACGCAGAAGATAAATTTGATTACCAATGTTTCTCAACGTAAAATCAGTTGTAAGATAAATGAAACATGCGAAGGTTAAATGTCTTTAGTTGCCATTAGGAATCAGTTTCAGCTATTAAGATAACGGAAATTTGAGGTTTTTTTGTGTGGTTTTATAATAAAGGTCATCTTATGTTAGAGAATTGAAAGAGGAGCGTGTACAAATATATCTGTAGTAACTTTATGTGAATCATATGTTCAATAAAAGTTATCTTTTGTATGGACGAAGCCCTTGCAATGTGAAACTTGTTTTCAGCTTCAATAAAAATTTAAACTTCAAAATAAGTCGATATGAAAAGAAAATTTTCAATAGAACGCCATATGCAGAAATCCATAGGTGTAACATGAGGTTTTTCAAAGTAGAATTAAAGGATACATTATAATACTTAGACGAATGTGATTTGTATTATGTCAGTGCCCATTCAGACTAGACAGAAAAATAGGACATTAGCTCATGTGAGAAAGGCAAGAAGCAAACATCTGATCATATGCAGAAACAGATGACTATATAAACTATAATTTCTCATACATCAATGCCTGCAAGAAGATTACAAAAATAATATATCATCAAATTTCACCGTCTATCAACGATTTATATAAATCAAATTTGAAAATTATTCGGGACACAAAGCTATCATAAATTCATAAATTATGCCAGAGAAGAATTGTGCTCAACCTCTGCAAAGTTTACTAAATCTCTACGATCGTAAAACGCGTATTTCCAATTATATAAGAAGACTACTTATAAGCGAATCGAAACAGGTTACTGACATAACGTATATCATGCTTCTAAACACCACACACAAAATAACAGCCATCTGACCATTATGGTTCCAAAGGGAACCATTTTCTACAGAAAAGGCATCAGAGTATCATGCGTTTTTGAGATCTTAACAATGCCTTCCTTGACTAAACAATTCGTTACGTTAAAATATCCAAGTAAATGATAATGATCTCTAAACGATCAAAACGTAGTTTCGTTTTCATCACTCATCAACTTATTTTATTTTCTTGTTAAACATTTGTGTCCATGTAGCTTTTGTAACTGTACGAGCACATTTATTATCTGATACGCTGATTCTTTCTGTAGTAAACATCCTTTCATATAAAAATCCTCTTATACTGTTATTAATCACAGTTTGATGGTAACAGTTTTATGCATAAAAATCATAAAGATGGCGGAAGAAGAATACAAGTGATATATATATATATATATA
>QKMX01361416.1:6693-21605 GCA_003401595.1 Venustaconcha ellipsiformis | reverse complement strand
TAGGATTTAGGCCCACCCTCTAACTGAATTTCGATTGGATTTTGTGGGACTGACCCAATCAACTAAACTGTCAGGGTTCTCGTTGTCTTCCTTCGTAACAGGTAGAACACGCCCCGTTTATATTTTTTTTTTATCTCCGAATAACACATGGGTACAAGTTACAAGATTGGACCACAGAGCTGTGTTTCTGGCGACTTACATAATCACTTGACACTGGCCGGCGGCGATGTTTACATCAAAGGCATTGAAACATCACACGTTTATACAATCCGGCTACCTAGCTGAACGAACGTGACACTGGCGTTGTTTCTTTCAAAGTTAAATTCGTGAAATATTTATTGTCATCTCTCAAACTGCTGCATTTAACACCATTTATCCTTATCTCATCAATTTTGACTGGTAAAATAATAAAATTTAGATTGAATTAGGTTCTGAAATTGTCATCACAGTCTGGCTGGTCTAGTAACTTTTGTTATGAAATTATACTTTAATCATTCGATGGTGTGTGTTATTTGTATTTAAGCATTCTTTTATAAATTCAACAGATGGGAGTGATTATTTGTTTGATTTTGGGAAATCAGTGTAGTGAAGATATTTCTCAGACCAGGTAATTATCCAATTAGTGGGCACATTCGTATTATTGAACTATGTTCACTGGACATTGTGGTAGCATATATTAATTTAAATCTTTTTAATAAAGGATATTTTTGGATATATTCACTTCTAAGTGTTTAGAAATAAAATACATAAACAATTATATGTATTATCTCTTTTATGACCTGTTTTGTTGTACGTGGCGTAATGATAAGACGTACCTAGCGATAATTAAGATTTAGCTGATATCCCGCATAAAGTGGCAAACCAGCATCAGAGCCTTGTAACTAGTAAAAGAAAAAAATCTTCACGCGATTAGTTAGTCTTGTGGCGGAGTGCGTAACAGGAGGTATACGAAACATGAAAAACTATTTCAGTGATAGTAAATGCTGTCTTAAAGTCATTTGAAATACTGGAGGGACAACGACCTCAAACCAAAAACACACAGCATGCTATCTTTAAGACACATTGCTTTTTACAAAACGCTTAGAGAGGCGGGATCATGGTTAACATTTTGCGACATTTTTGCGACCAAGTTTTAACTGACAGTTTTACTTGGAAGAAAAGGCAGCCTATCACTCATGGCACGTAAAGGGAATACGTATTCGTAACTGAAGTTATATACAAATACCGCCGTATTGCTAACTATGGGGTATAATTTTAGATGGAACTGAGTAAATTTAAATGTATTGCACTCGAGATCTTAAAATATGTTATGCTAATTGTCATGTACGAGACTGTTTGAGCTTTATTTGAGCTAGAGATCACATTATTCAATCTTCATAATCTTTCATGAACAAATTCGAAGAACACAATGAATGTGTAATGCTTACCTTCCGATTCAGTACTTGTGAATTTGCGACAGGCTATATGTGTTTCTTACTTTCCCCATGTTCGAAATGCGGAAACTTGTAGACCCTTTACATTACTTTCTAATCCGTGGAGTTATAATAAGATCCTTGGAAGGTGTGTGTTGGATAGTAATCATCAGCAGGCAGAATTAATTAGTAATTAGGCAATGGTAGTAATTTTCTTTCTGTTACACCAGGAAGAAGACTTATTCGCTATATGACATGGTAATTATACTGTCCGTTAAAAGGTGAGCTACCACTGTGTCCTAACGGCGATTAAATGGTTGAGTTTATGATAGCCAAATGCTGACAAACGAGTTGATTCACTAAGACAGCATGGTGCTGCACGGAAAAAGCAGTTAACTGAACTTCTATAAACTGGGCAATATGACTTGGTCTACATAGTCTATTGTTTTTTTTTTTTGGGGGGGGTAAATTCATTTTGTGCACGTTGTGCAATTTATGTAAAACAATTCGGAATATGGCTGTTGACATTGTATGATGGTTTATATGAGAAAAAAATGTTGGACTTCAGTACAGAATCCATATCGTACTGCATACAGTTTCTTCGTCGAGTTGGTTTGAGCAGTTCTTGACCTACACGTTATACAACAGATATAATGTTAACGGCGTTCTTGGAACAGGTTGAGGGTTGCCAGTTTGTTTCAAATTATTTTACCAAACTTGTCGAGCAACTAGAACAAAGTCTGTTTTACTGTCGCGTGTATATCGCCTTGTTTTAAATTATGTTTGCTTGATATGGTCCTGTGTGAATGCGCACATCTAATTTTGTACACTAGAATTTGTATGCAGCCTTGGTACCTCGAATACCTTTCATAACAATGGTTTTGAATAATATGCATTTTCAGAAGGTATATCTGTTGCTATGTGTTACGGGGTGAGTGATTCCGTTTTACCTTTAGCTTGATGGAGAGTAGTTAGTTTAAACCCAGACCATTGATTCTGGATTTGTTTTCAGTCAGGCTTGGGAATCACGAATAAGGTTGGTGATTGACTTTAAGAGATTAATCAATTGTAATACTTGACTACTGGTGTAACGTTAGTGGTCACTCAGAGACCAACGAATTGTAAACCTAGGTTGTGTGATATTTTTTTTTTTTTATCTAAGTCTCAATTTATAAAATCGGTAGATTGTACTGAGTATTTTGTTGATTACTGACAGTGTAGAGAAGATAATTCCCAAGCCAAACAATTAGCCAGTTAGAAAGTGTTTTCGTCATACTAAACCCTATCCTCTGGCATATATTTGCTTAGTAAGTTGACGCTCTCAACAACATTAATACAATGATATATATATTTTGATGTTCTCAGACATAAGTGTTTGGTAATTAGAGATATTAACAATTCCAGGTTTACTGGTATAGTGACATAATATGCTCATATATGGCTTTAAACTGCTCATAATTATCACACAAATGTGAAGTAAGAAAAACCATTCATGTGTGACAGCTTCTGTTTTCTATCAGTCTTTGAAACTAATGGAGAAAAAATGGCCTCAAGCCACTTTGCCTTGAAACCTGCTCTGCCATTAAATCGTTCTACTATAGTAATTTTTAAATCATTTCCCACTGCGACAGTTGTGGAATAAGAATCTATCGATTTGTTCATTCCTTTATGTATCCCAAACGCCAAGAAATGTTAATTCGCATTAAAATTTTCTATGGTTCAGACGAAACTACATGTATAATTCTGGTTTAGAAGCAGCTGATTAGGTACAAGTCCATTTGTAACCCAGTTTATATTTAATTTCTTTTTTAATATGATTTTTTTGATATTGCCATTACAGATTTTCATCAATTCTTGGTTTATCCAGCACAATCCAAACATTTTTGAGGATCCTTGGAACTTCCGGCCAGAAAGATTTCTGGACAAGCGCGGAAATCTGGTTCCAGCCTACCATCCTTCCCAAAAAAAGTAAGAATTTTTAATAAATGTTTAGATATCATTAGCGTCATGATATGGGTTATTATAAAACTGTAAGAGTAAGTCAGACAGTGAGGGTGAATAGGATACGATAATTGCATGCAGTGTATATATTCTTACATGTCGCTGGTACTTAATTATATCCGGTACTTACAACGTGGCAGGTCGCATCATGATGTACATGTGATGTATACTAAATGTCGCTTGTACTTAATTATATCTGGTCCTTACAACGTGGCAGGTCGCATCATAATGTACATGTGATGTATACTAAATGTCGCTTGTACTTAATTATATCTGGTCCTTAAAACCTGGCAGGTCGTTTAATTATGTAACCTTGATGTAACGAAATGTCGCCGTTCCTAAATGTTATTCGCTTTCATCGAGCTTGAATGTGACAACAATCGTAAAGTTTTCTGTCAAAATCATGACGAGTCGCACATAATGAGTATTCTTTGTTTTGTTAATACATAACTCACATAATATTCTTACTTTCTTGCATTTTATTTCTTGCACAAAACGCTTTTCGTACAGAAGGTAGCAAGGAAGAAAATACAGACAAGGAAAGAAATAAGGAAGAATGATTCAAAGAAAACCCACAATGTTGGTCCATTTTCACAGTATTTGTTTTCTATATCTGAAGAATATTTTGATCTATATTCGGCCTCGATTGTAACCTATGACATTATCTTTTAATAAATACGCACGTGATTTATGTTGGTCATAAATGCCTTCAAAATATTTTCGAGTACTAGATTTCACTGACAGACGTTAAGTGTGGACATTGAGTCTCAAATCAGGCGGTCCGGTTTGTCGGTCAGTTTTATTCAATCAATAGTTAAAATTAAAAACTTAAAATTCCAGGTTATGTTGGCTGAATTAGGTCAGGTTCGTTCTTAATAATATCATACCTAAACATAGCAATAATCATTACGTAATGTAGTCATGCCATAATTACGCTAAATTAGTAGTAGGAGGGGGTGATCTGACCAAATGGAGGACAAAGGAGGGTGGGTGGTGGTGAAAAAATGACATAAAAAATGCATGGATCCGTTGAAATCGCCAGCGCATGGTAATATAAACTGTATGTGACACACCGTGGTGCTTTCTTTATGCTATAAAATGCAAATATTTTTGTTACCAAAAATTATCAACTAATCGTAGTTAGGTAGGAGGGGTCAACCGTCCAGGAGGCGGCCAGATATGGGTGATAAAGATTGATGTAAAAAAAAGATACATGGAACCGTTTGATAGACCAACGAACAGCTACATAAACCATATGTGACACATCGTGATGCTTTTTATGTGCTATACAATTTGAATATTTGTATTTGATATGAACAATATAGCAAGGGTTTATCGGCCTAAAGAGCACTGGTCGAGTTTTCACCAGCTTATTCAACAGATTTTTCACTATTTTGATCAGTTTTATTGCTTTTGATATAACGGTTAATGTAATCTTGTTGATGTTTAATTTTTCATCATCTGAAGCAATTGTTATCTCGAAGTATCTTTTCAACGCACGATATTTTCTCCCACCACAAGCTACACACAATTGGGTTTTTCCTTTAACGCCAACTCCACAATCCAGACATGGTTTGGGGCTGTTACTTCCACGTCGAACACTCTGTCAATGAAGTGCATAATAATCACTACGACATTTTTTTTCACAAGGCGTAGACGACCCCATCATCAATCACTTGCTACTGTTTGGTTAATCATAATACTATTAGTAAAAGTCATATTAGATGAAGGCCTAATTAGAGAAATACTATTATGTATAGTAAAGTGATCATATAGCATGGGCTTAATCTAGATTACTGCAACAAACGTATCAGATCCCACCGGGGACAAAATCATATTACCAAAATCACTAACAGATTTAGATCTCATAAAAAATGACCATCAAATAACTAGAAGTAACACAAGATGAGTTTACAGGGTGATCTGCAATTGAGCCAGAGCACATCACCGAATCAGATTTTGACAGATTACCAGGTGACAGAAAACAAATACCATTTGAGTTACAACTGCGTGATTTTATCCAACAAGCAAAGAATTAATATTATCAACGATGGTGCGTCTTGTGGTTTTTTCCAACATTTAAGATATATGGTAAAGAAACATTTATCGATTCCGCACAAGAGATGACAAACGAGCACCTGCTAATATTAATAATCTTGTTGATGACAGCAAGTATATATTCAGAATAAAGTTTATTGAAGATAGTCTGACTTCGATTATTCGTGATAAACTCGACCATTTTAAGGAATCACGGCGACATAACAATGTCGTCATAGTAGATAAAAATTCTAAACCAGGTATTTTCACCAGAATTGACAAACCAAACTGCAAAAACGCAAATCCAATTTACGCAGTTGTCTATGCGCTTTATCGTTTGAATGAACCAAACATAGCTGCTCTTTCTCCGATTAAAACAGGCTTGCTAAATTGCATGGCTCAAAGCGCCAAAGAACATTTTGCAACTCAAGACGAGGAAACGGACTTACAGAATCAAGAATAAAAATATAACTGGGAAAACTCTCTTATTAATGGAGCTAAAATAACTGACGTGGTTAGTTTAGAAAAAAAAAACATATTAAAGATTCCAATAATTGTAAAAGCAATAACCAATGAGATTTTGTACAATTCTGGTAAATAGTATGATAAGGGTGCTCCAAGATTTTATATGATCATAATTCACATGCGTGGACCGACTCGGTGACAAATTTTCCAAGGGAGGGAATAATACGATTTTATGACTGTGATTTATACGAAGAAATCTTCAACATTAGTAAGCATGATCCTGTATCGGTCTGGCTATTCACGGAGATGACTCTGAGTCGGATGAATCAGCATTTAATCAATTTCTTCTGTAGTTTGGAGTTCTTTATCGGAAGGATAGACAACGACTCGTTAACTGTTTCGTCTGTTGTGATTCATATACCCCAACAAAAGAAATAAATGGCGTCTAACTCCAAAATAATTTCACGACGATGTCTCACAATCTTGTGTTGAGCTTGGCTATGGCGGTCTTTGGAACACAACATAAAATTCCTCTGATATGAATTTTGTTGATACTATCGCTGCTTATCCGATGGCTTTCTTGGACTTGGCGATTGTAATCATTATTTTGAAAACTTCGGGCACCCAACACACGAAATGACACTAGTTGCAGTCAACGGACCACTACCAAATATTGATTTTATTGGATTTGCCGAGATTGAATCATTCGAGTTTTCAGCGAGCATTCATCCTTCATCCTGTGATACCAATCTGGATTGGTAGACACTTTAATAAACCGGATACCATTGTCAGTATCAACGACTGTTTCGCAAAAATCAGAGTGGATGGGTTCCCATAGTGATATTACGATACATGCTCGATGCTAAGATTCTCACATCATTAACTGTAACCTCTGCGATAAATTCATAAAAATTATAAAAAATATATCTGGTTACGACAAGACGACAAAAATATCTGCAGAAAAAATATCGGTAAGTTTACTCAGGATTCATCATCTGATAATGCTCCTCGTTGAACAAGATTAATCATGGATCCAGCTGAATTAGACTTTGTTGTCAATGACACAGCGGCGCGAGGTGTGTTGGTGTCACAGATAAATGCAATGATGCAAGATGGAAAAAACGTGGGTCTACTACAAAGGCAGTTCTCTTCAAGTTACTCATTTGAGATCATATGTTGGCATATTCAAAAATAAACTAATTATTAATGATTAACTGATTTTCCAAAAATGTTGTTAGAGTCGCCACAGAATCTTTTGTATTAGTCGTTGTAAAATCGACCTTTTGAGTCATTTGTCGAAGAAAATAGATGTCGTGGCAAGAAAAACCACGAACAAATACGTAAATATTCAAAGTATGTTAACGTTAAAACACCAGATATTTATTATAGCAACGTTAATTTATTACGGATTTCTTCCTCACCATCAGTAAACGATCCAATTACGAGATATAGCACGGTCTATCTGAATGGCCCAGGTGGTTCTGGTAAAACAATTATATTATTTAAAATTTCTGACATGATTGCCAGAGAGATGAGACAATATAGTGTCAGCACATGTATGTATCTTACTTTCTTTAGATGGCAAGGTGATGCATGAACCACCAAACGGATGGGTGAGAAATATATCCCTAGAATAATTATCTAGGATGAGATTTGAACAATATCCAAAGATGTTTAAGAAATTTTCTTGATTGGTTATCGACAAAATCTACTGCAATCATCATGTGTGGCGATCATGGACAACCTCCGCCGTTTACAGGTGAATCACCATACGAATGGTTGATCAACTATGTTGGCCACTATGAAGAAGTTTTGTACGACCATGGATCAGCTACGATAACTGATAAACAACTACGATAACTGAAACTGTTAATCAGATTACAACCTGAAAAATTCAATGTGAAATACTGCAGGCCGTATTTTCAACGACTCCAATGTCAGATTTCTGGAACTTATGGCGCTAAATGATCTAATAGTTGTACCGAGGAAAAACGTCTGTACTTCACTTCAGCATAAACTATTTGAGATTTACAAGGAAAAATTCCTAATCAACTAGTTAAATTATGTTGCCGACCAGCAGATACATGACGTCACCAGGAATTACCAACGAAGTGAAGAATAAATAAGCTGGTTATGGGAGAGATGGCAGAAATTACGCATGTTTGATCAAGATGTGGAATTTATGATGATGCTGAAACAATGAAAAAATAATCACTGCGCATGCTGTAACACAGTGATGTTGTGACAATATTTTACTAATGACCTACTAATTTACCGTGGACAGAATCGATAGTAGTCTCGTCACACAAGCGAAACTGTCTCGCGGACATGTCTTGAATGTTACAGACACAGATGAGCCTCATCCCTCAGCTCATGTGACTTTTTTAGAGTTTGTTGTTGACACGTGATGGGACTTCCCCGCTACCATCTGTGACGCATTATCCATTCTGTTGGTAACTGGGTACTTTCAAGAATTGCCTAGAATTGTTCAGGTACAAATCCACGTTGAAGAGCTGTTGAATCTAGAATGTATATTGGTGGCTGCGTAGTAGATCTCACCGCGCTGAAAGTGTTATGTTTTGTTACACTCCACACCGGGTCAGTTGCTCTTGCTGCACCACCATCAAATTTACCACGTTCATATAAATACCTCACTGTTACTTTACTATCCAACACAGGTTGTTTCAGCTTATATGGTAATTTTCGTCGTGGTATGTGTTTTTTCGCAATTGCATTTGACTGGTTTCATGTTAATATCACTCGTGACCTCGTTGTTGAACGTGGCCACTACACGAGTTAGTCTCGCAACCTGTTCACGAGATCTGTCCTGAACGTGCAGTAAGTCTTGGTCATTTTGATATCCAAAGAGTCTCTCTGCAAGTGTTTGATTAAATCGTTCAATGATTGCCTGATTGCGATGTATCGCGGTGTGTTCACATCTGATCTTAACACATTGTTTTCGCATCAGCGCCGTTACTGCAAAGAGAAATTCTTTGCCAGAATCAACCTGTAGCAATTGTGGCCAGAACAATGGTCCACGTTGATAAATTCGTTCAAACGCTGCTGAGACCTCAGTTGCTGTTTTAAATCATAATGGTTGAGACTCTTTGTATCTTCTTGTAACATCTACGACAGTCAACGCGTATTAATATGAACGCCTTTTAAGTACGTCATGTGGTGGAAATAAGATATGTAACTGATGAACTTCATTGGATGTGCTGACATCAAACCGCCTATGTTCAATCGTTTTGGGACGTGGAAGATACATTTGCAATATGGCCTATGGTGACAACTTATCTGCGGCTACGGCTCGTGTGACACCTGCTGAATCGGTGAGGTTTATAATAGTTGGTGTACCTCTCCAGTATCGGATTGTACTATAATAAATCGACTCCGTTGTGTAATTGTTGATGTTTAATTGGCAGCTTCTAACATCATGTTACCTTTCATCGCTGATCTTATCAAATAATTCGCGAGTGATTTTTCTGTTTTTATTCTTTATCGAATTCAGCGTGTGAAATAACTTGATATTCGTCATATGGCTTTCCAAGTATTTTCACGGGTGCCTTAGCAATATCGCCACCATTCTGCAGTAGGAATACTCACAAACTTACATTTTGTGTGACGCATTTTACAAATTTTTTCCTGTAAGTGCTGGCGTGTCATTTTTCAACATGGTTGATCTCAGAAATATTGTACCAGTTACTTTCTTTCATCACGCAATATAAACTCAGGATTATAAATATAATATATGTACAATATAGACGTAATTGACTTTTCAGCAACACGTGAGCAAGCAGAGATGCCAAATTCAATTCAAGTCATTATAGTTGGTCCATCTTGGTCGGGTAAAACTCAATTGTAGCTCAACCTGAAAATAAAGTGGTTCAAATGTGACAAACCTTATTTAGTAGCGCCATCCACGGATGACCAACGATGCTATAATATTCTTAAGGAATTTAATGAATCGTCAGCGGCTGAGGACGATGTTGTTGAATTTATCACATACATCGATGAAGTTCAGACCATCGATGATCTTAACGGGGATATCAACAATCTAGTGGTTTACGATGATGTCATGCTTCACAAACAAGCAAATCCAGCCAGAATATTTTTACGTGACACACTAAAACACATATGTCATTTAGGTCACCCAGCGGTATACTCAGACGCCCAAAGTGATCAGAGATATCTGTAATTGTTTTATTATTTTTAACTTTGTCAATACACATGAGCTTCAAAATATTCATGAGACACTGTGTCACGGCGATATGGCTATAGCTAATTTCAAAGATTAGGATGGATTCATCACGATAAGTTCACACTATCCAACGACACGTTATCGAATGGGTATCAATAAAATCTTTTATTAAAGAAATGCATATGTTGCTTAACGAACCAGGAAAATATTAACGAGATTATCTCTACGAAAAATTTGCAACAAGATGGTCTTGCGATTCAACTCGATGTTAAAAAAGTCAACGATGATTTTGAGATGATACTGCAGTGGCGTGAAGAAGGTTAATATACACAAGTGGCATTACACTCCTGCGCGAAATGGAATTGTCTTTGGTGGATTTATGCAAACAACATGATATAACTAACTGTGCTCCACTGGCAAGCGACATTGAGAAAATACGATCAGATGTGTCTCGACAATATGAAACTCGAGCAGATAAAAGTGCACGTGCGAGGCAAAAAAAAAAACGACTTGTGTTGAAGTCTATTAAGATCCCCGCTGATTGAGAAGAATAGCACAAACAAATTAAACAAAAAACTGACAAAAATGTTATTGTTTGTCATTTTGCATTTTTGTTATTTTTTCTCTTTATGGTGTACTTTCATGGTCTGTCACGAACGTTCAAACTAGCAATTAATTCTTCACCACGTGTGTCCAATAAATTATCGTCATCTTGGTCGGTTAGACGAAAACGTATTCGTGACATCGTAAATAAATAAAATTAGTGGGCACCGACACAATCAAATGACCAAGTGCTGCATCCGAAGAAAAGCTGTAAAGAACATATCCCTGCTGGGCATGCCCTAATACTTATTCAGACGCGTTGTAGCTACCGTCGACTGCGTCACAGATTAAATTTTCAGAAATCGTCGACATCATATTGATAATACCCGGCGACACATGACGATCACCACCTGCTGGATCGTTATTATGTCGGAGAATATCTGGAGGACCCGTATCTTCTCCAATACTGCATAGATCTTTGGAATATATTCGTCAATTATTCCCAAAAAAATCATGCTTCCTTTTATCGGTATCAAAGCCGGGTAGTTTGAAGTTAGGCAGTTGGTTTTCAGTGATCTTGTAATGATCAACAAATAATTTTGATTATCAGGATCACGTCCGGTTTTTCTAATAATATCATTATTAATTGCGTAGCATACCGTTTCTCCACCTATAGATGTTTACTTGTATTAATAAATGTTTTACTTTGAGATTATCCTACGGGTATTCAGTCACATACTGTTCGAATAGCGCTCAAAGATTACGCTGTGTACTTTCATATTCTTGAACAAACGAGAGGGAGAGTTGAGAAACAATAATTCTATTTTTTTATTCATGCATTTTTATTTATTCCCACCGACGTAGTGTATCAATGAAATCAAAGAAGAGTGTCTCGTGCTCTGGTCTTCCCATATAACCAAGAAGTTCCGGTGAATAATCAGATCTGGATCCCTCGTGTTTGTCCAGTATAAATAGGTTCTGCCAGAGACCATCACAGCACAGTTCTGATCAATAAGTTTTATGTCAATGGCGTAATTGGATGTCGCAGATTCCACACTGATATTTCAAATGGGGCGATCAACGTTGGCTTGTGTACCTTGATAGCGATCTTCGATTCTTTTCGTGTCATTGATTTATTTTCACGCTGAAGTTCATCATTGATTTGTTCGATTTGATATAATCCTGTTGGTGAGCTGACAACTTCCCAGGCTGGGATAGGTTTAGCAGTTCCTTCAGTGTTCGTTTTATGCAAGAATACCAGTGAATTATTAGCATCTAATGCACCAAATGATATTTCTCTGATATTTGACCAATTATAATAAAATTGTAATTGTGCCAGTGCGATTTTCAAGTGGCTGTTTAGGGGCTTTTATCGGAATTTGTAAACCAATGTCGAATTCTGGCCGTGTTGACGTCGCTGATAATATTGTGGTCTTCGGGAGTTGTGTTAGCGATTAACAGCTCCAGTCGCAAAGGTTATTTCTGCGATCATTATTATCTATTCGGCGGATTCTAAATGTGGCGTTCGCAGGTTTGTGTTCTTGTGATATCAATAATGAATATCCCTAATTGCATCAAATTCATTGATATTGCACCGTCGTTTAAACCCACCAACATGTCTCGGCATAAGTCATTTCTGTGTGCTTGTGCATTTTTTTGTTGGTACATGTAGATATATTTTGGCGGTAATATTGAGTATATCAGTAACACCGACAATAAGAACGACGCCAATTGGTATCACGTGCGTAGCTGATAATGTGCCGATTAATGTTGTTGCTCCAGCGAACAGCAAGGAAATCGCGTATACAATATTGCTGATGATGAATCTCCTGCGTTTTTTTGTTTTTGTTTTGTCATGTGCTCGTCTATAATTTTTTCCAGCTATGCCTTCCACGCACGTATTTAATTATACCGAAAGGACTGTGTGAGATTCATTATGATTTATAATAAGTTACTAATTGAGGTGTTCCAGACACCACCAATATGTCGTTGCAGTTAGAGTTTTGTCTTCTGGATCCAATGTGTATCCTTGGCAATTTGATTTAACACGACTAAGACGGTTCAGGAAAATCTATCTGTGTAATGACGCTGTAAATATCCTAAATTTTAGCGGCGTTAAACACGGAGAGCCTGTACACCCCTGTAACCTGAGCGGTATGTTTGATGGAGTTGTCTTGTTGTGATCATGTTGCTGGTCTAGACGTTATTGTATAAACCGAGTTGATGGGCGTAATTACATGAACAACACGATCCTAGATCGCTTTGATTTTTTCGGCGGTATCAATGAGGCGTGTGTGAATTTCAAGAAGCTTAATATCGACGAACATTGGATTTCGGAAGAAATTATATATGGTTATCTCTACGAAAATTTGCAAATACTGTTAAATGATTATTATATTCAGATCTGAACATGGTCAGTCCCTCATTGATTGCCTTTAACGATGTTGCTGCTCTCCACGTATTTTTGGTTGCAGCGCCATCGTTTGATTCTGATTCTCTCATATTAGCAATGCGTTTTCCGCCCATGTTTAGTTCACCAGTCATTGTATGGTCGGTTTCATGAACGTAATTACTGAGCTCAGTTAACGTTGCTCTCCCCGTGAATGATGGTAAATAATTCTAGTATAAACAGTCTCTTCTTAATGTCATGTATATCATTCATCTTAGTGTTCAAGTCATCAGTATTTGTATTTGTAATACTATAATTTATCTTTGTGATCTCTTATCGAAATTTTTCACCCGGTGCTGATATTTGAGAGAATGATATGAAAATCGATTTGATTGTGGTTTTAACTCTGATTATATCATTGAGCGGTGTGCGAAGGTCAGCGATCATATTGCTGGCGGGTATTGGTCTTTCAAAACGTTGTAGGCGATCTGAAGAAGAATCTGATAGTTTGTAAGACGGCTCTTCAACGCGATTACATGACCATCATACTCAGACCGTAATCTCTCAATCTCGATATTACATCCACGTACGTCTTCGTTTCAGCATCATCGGCTAATTTCTGTTCTCCCAAACCAGCAGTTCTATTTCCAGTCATAACGAGTGAACCAGTCATTGAGCAATTGGACATAGGAACATATTTACAGAACTCTGCAATTGATATTTTCCAGATTATATTTTTCCGTCGCTGTAAATATCACGATGTTATCGTTGGTCGTACCTAAAACGCGTGGGATATTATCGACCCATTCGATATTGCTCGTCTTTAACCTCCCATGCTGATCCTGAAAAACAACAGCCTCATTCGGATCAACCCCGGTAAGACGAATAATAGCAACAAATTCATCACGCGTCGCATAAGCAGATAGATCAATTTCACCTGGGCACTTACGAATAGCAGATCTTTCGTAAATATTCACCATTATAAATCATTAACCGGATTAAAATGACCACTTGTGTATTTATGTGGTATTTCTGGGACGCATATTGGTAGATCAATTATTATTTGTGTCGGAAATGTTGACTACCAGATTGTTATGTCACTGTCGAAGCAACTTTATCGTAAAAGTTCTCTCTGTAGTGTCAATCCAAACGAATCAAAACAGACAACTCCGCGTGAATCAAACGCGTATGCATCCCAATGGGTACCTGAACCAGAACGTTCATCAAGGTTAATGGTATCTGTTTCAACATTATTTGGTTTCAACATTATTTGGCATAAAAACAACTCTGAAGTTTTTTGTCTTTAATCGCCGAGCAGCATCAAGTAAATCAAAATTCGACATGGTAAGTTTTAGCGAAACCCCTCTGGCAGTCTCAAACCTTGACAATAACGCGTTCCTGGTAATCTTAGACCGTGTCCGTTTTTGAGGTCTTCAGTCCGTGTCCTGTTGCTTTTTTATTGCCATACCGGCAGCTGTTCTTTTCAACAGATGCAGCCCCTGCTGAAATTAGCGGAAATATACCGCTGGGTTTTTGTGTCGCTGATCGCATTTGCAGAAAGATCAAGTCAAATACCAGTTTTGATTTCTTGGCGTCATTGTAGTGTTTAAAGTTTCGTTCAATCGACGATAATTTATTTGGGCCATGCAATGCCGCTGATTTTCGAGTTATTTTTGGCCCAGAATTCTTTTGGCATGCGGATTGAATCTTTTTAAAAATCTGCTCAGGTGCCAGAGTAACATTGACGTGATGATATGACATNATAACATCATGAATGATCTAATTACATATTTTTAACGGGCGCATCAATGACTTTCATTCGTCCGCCAATATGTATGTATGTATGTATGTATGTATGTATGTA
>QKMX01361415.1:7186-19624 GCA_003401595.1 Venustaconcha ellipsiformis | reverse complement strand
TCATGTCCCGGTTTCCACTAAAAAAGTCCCGGATTTTTTCCAAAATTGTCTGGCTACTCTACATTTAATGGAAGGCATACTGGCATAAAGAGCATTTAGTTTTATACAAATGAAAGTGATCTGCTCTCAGATGGTGCCATCATGATGAAAACTTGAAAAAAAAAAAAGAAAATCACATCATAAAAATGGCTCCAAATAATTTTACCAAATTCACAGAATTTTGTCATGAAGGCTTTTATATTTTTATAAGTAATTCTTATCCACCATTGAATATGGCTTCTGTTAATAAAAAAAGAAATCTTAAAGAATTTTTTAAAAATGCCTTGAAAAATTTGACAGGGTGCCAACTGACATAAAGGGATTTCTAATATGAAAAATGTTTGCAAATTTTCCATCAGTTTTTGCTATCTTTTCTAAAAACAGGAAAACCTTTCAATGAATTATTCTGATAGAAATAAAAAATAGGTGAGACATATCACTTGTCAGAATTTTGACTGAATGACAAAATTTGCTTAAAAGCATTTCAGAAATCTACAAATGATGCTTATCCACCATATAACATGGCTGCACTTACTAAAGCTAGAAAAATGTATATTTTATCTGGAAAACTCTGCACTCCACATAATTTTGACCAACTTTGAGGGAAAATATGCTGTCTTTATTGGACAGATCATGCTGATGTGCCATCAAATATTGACAAAGATACAGAAACCTTGAAATGGTAGTTTTCATAACAAGCAATAAACTGCATTGAAAGAAACACATACAGAAAATATCCTTCAATCCAAATTTCTAGCCAACTGATGCTTTTAGGAAGATGTCAGGATCTCATGCTGAAATTTTATCCAGTTTTCTTTATACATATAATAGATTCATAGTTGCTATTAAATCCTACAGATGACCTCAGTGAATGTACAGTGTCAAATGTACTTCTCCCATAAATGCAATGTACAACATTTCTGCCTGTTCATTGGACTGAAGCTGGTTAAAATCTTGTCAGGTCAGCAATATGGTTAGCATCTAGTAAGCAATTATTCAGAAATGCACGCCATATTTTATTAGTTAAGAATAAAACCTCTTACCACAGTTTATTGTTTTTTGTATTCTGTTATGGAGGACTTGGACAGTGTAATTAACGATCATCTTATATTGAATATATCAGATGATGAGGTCCTATTGTGCTGATCACATATTGAACACACATACCAACTCATGCATTTGTACTGACCAGAGTATGTACACAGCCAGTGTCCACTGACAGTGGAGTGCATTTTTGTAGAGTATTAGGATTTCATCCCTGTAATGCAGAAGTATTTAACATTTAGTGCTTGAAAAACCTGTATGAGGATGTACCACCCAAGAAAGTTTGAAACTTTTTAAGGGAATGCAATTTTCAACAAATTTTAATTGTTTTAAGGATTGTACATGTGTTATATTGGTTATTTGATATACATTTTACAGACTTTTAACATATTTATATTTTATATCTTATATTGTACTAATTATGCATTTATTAGGAATGCTTTAACTGTCTAAAATTTTTTGCAATTCTGTTTCAAGTAACGTGCTTCTATATACAGACAGATGTGGCAATTTTTTGCAAATATAAACCACCCAGTTGTGAAGTAAGGGAAGAAAACAGAAACTGAAGGAGATAGAATGGCAAATCAAACATTTTTATTAACAGTTTCTTGGATGCTCTTGATAAGTTACATAAAATGAGTGAAGACCACTTTTGAGAGTAAACATGGTTCAGTTACAGATCCCTTGTAAAAATACATGATCAGGTCCCGATTCACTTGCCATCTAAGGGATTTTTTTTCCACTTATTCGAATATTGCATCAGTAAGAGAAAGATGACCAGTGTATAGACCTTGCCTCTTCCTCAACTGTACTTGAATGTTGACGTTGCAGTTATATTTCCTGATGATCAGATATCAGCATACTTTGAGGTAGAGCTTGAGGCAAAACTATAACTATGATCAGACTAATTATGACTAATTACTCTTGCAATAACAGTGATGTGGCTAATGATGGTCTAGCAAATATAGTCATTGACATGTTTGAAAAATAATTCTCTAGTTTCGTTAACAAAGAGCTTCAGGGAATATAGCAGAAACTTTTGAAAAGCAAATATTTCAGGGAATTTTTATATTTTTTAAAATTTGCTTTCATTGTGGTTAAAATTTACATAGTTTAGTGAATGTAACTATGTTGCTATGGCCCTTTGAAATTGTCAAAAATTATTTCAGAACAATCTAGTGACACCAAGTTCAAGTGTTCATGATCTGTTTGATCGGAAGTTTTTCAGTTAATTCAAGTTCTGGAAAGGTACCAGTTGCAATTATGTAAATTATAAAGACTTATTTTGGGATCCGTTTACTGCTAATTGCAGTTTTAAACGTTTGACTTTAATGATAGATTATTAATGCAGAAAGTATACATGTGTTTCAGGTTTGCCCGATCTGTGCTTCCCTTCCAGGAGGAGACCCTAATAATGTGACAGAGGACTTCTCTGCACACTTGACATTAGAACACCGAGCACCTAGAGAATTCATATCCTTAAATGGCACAACATGTATTCATATTATGTGCTATACATATTTAGAACTATTGTTAACATTACTGATTTTAATGTACAAAACATACCAGACCAGATAATGAAGAACTTTAAATGATGTATTGCTCCAATCGTCATGTGTGCAAAAGGAAGGACTTTGGTATTTTGATTTTACAGGATTGTTTTTGTGCAGGAGCATTTCACTTTGGTCCTTCGTATCTAGCCTACTGCTCATCCATCCATCTTAAGAAGCTTATGAGCATGATGCGCAAAACAAACACCACTTGAAAGTGGTGACCAAAAATTTGTTTTGCAACCTCCTATCTATAGGAATATGACCAGATTTTTATTTTATCTGAAATTATTTTGTTATCTTGTAACAAGTTTTTACATACCCACCATAAGGCAGAGCATCATCATTTTGGTCCATCCATTGATTCCCTGTTTTGTTTCTGTACAGTAGTTCTAGTTCTCTGCCATGTACCAATACCAAGCTAGGTATAAATATTGTATTTGGAGAAATGAAGAAACCTACGGATGTCAGGCTCAGAAGGTTAAAGGTCTGTTCATTCAGACTGAATAAAGAAATGCTGTTTTCTTATAATAATTTTACTTGTATATCAGATACCTTGACCAAACTTTGTAAATTGCTTGCACAAAATAAGAACAAAACTTGCATTTGAGACAAGAAAGGCATTTATCAATTTTTGAAGCCAGCATATGAGAGGTAAAAGTTATAGAGACTGAAGGAAGGAAAATGGTTTTGGCAAAATAACTAGTTCTTAGTCATTTACCTTCAGCTGCCTAACCAATTTTATTGCCAGTTTTTGTAAGATAGAAACTTTAAAGTTAAGGTAGTCAGTACCCTTTCTGAAAGCTATCCTCAGGAACTGGGTGTACCTCAGGGCAGCATGTTGTCCATCATCCAAATTAACAGTATGGTGAAATGCCTTAATTCAGTGTGTGAGTGTTCATTATTTATTGATGATTTTTCTCATCTGTTGTAGATTAAAGAGAGATTAAAGAGTTCAACATCAAATATAGATAAACTTAATCAGAGTTTAGAAACTGACAGAAGTTGGGTTCAGTTTTCAAAATCATAGACCTAATTTTTACTGCAGAAATTGTAGCCATATTTAGAGCTTTGAAAAATAATTCATGATCTTTTAATTTATTCCCTTTCCATATTGAACGCTATGCAAAATTTTAAATCTTCCGACCTGTTAATATTCCAGAAACTTATGTTCACAAAGTGTGAAATGTATTAATTACTGTTGGCAGCCTAGTTACATTGGCATGACAGATAATGGCAGATAAAGTAGCCAAAACTACCCAGTAGTTACTTTTTCCAAAGGGAAGGTTCTATATACTGACTTGAAATATCTAATTGGCATGTTCTTCATATGCTGGATAATACGTGGAATGAAAATTCCTCAAACAAACTTCAGAACACTAAACCCACTATTGGCCAGTGGCATCTCTTGTATGGAACAAATTGGAGAGATGATGTAATATTGTTTTAGGGGTCTCATTTGGCAGAGTGATCTAACACACCTTGACAGATCAGTCACATGTCTGACCTCTGTCTGCAGGAGTTTTAAGTATGTGAAAAAGCTTGCCAGTAGCTTTTCATGGTTTAGTGGTACTTCCCTGGTTCTTCCTCTACCAACTCTGCTGTCATGTATATCATCATATTGTGTGCTGACAAAAATGGCATTGAGCATTACAAGGCCAAATAAAGTCAACCCAGCAAGCATATAAATTCATTTCTAGACATGGATACCAAACCTTTGATTGGAACCTTAATTTTCTACTTTTTGTAATATGAATCATCCTTGTCAAGAATCAACAAAAATCAATCTTAATAATAATGCAGATTCTCAATTCCCAACTTAACACATTGGTTATTAACCCCCCAAAAATATTTGATCTTTGCCATTTTTAAAAAAAATTCCTTTCTTAATCCTTCTTGTTCTTTGGGGTTTTTTTGTGTGCATGTTTTTTTAAATAGTTCAATCAGTATACTTGGAACTTTCAGTTGTGATCATAAAGCCCTGTATACAGAATGTTTCAAAGATGGAGTCGCTGTTGCAGCTGCTGTTACAATACCCCCATGGCACCATTTCAAGCTATTTATTGGACAAAGCTTCTACTTTGACAGCAGAAATTAAAAAATTTGGACTACATCAAAACATCAAACCTATTGAAAAAAATATTGGAATTTGCTTTCCACATTAAAAACATTAGAAATCAGAGTGTTCTGTACACACAGAAAAATGTATGCAATAAAAACTAAACCAATTTGGAGCATCACTCTTATAAAACAAAGCATGGAGATGACATGGTATTGTATTGCTCTTGTATAGGATGCATACTCAATCCTCCTAAAGAGTGAACCTGAACCAGAGTGCATATGATGTCAGTGTCCACTGACAGTTTCACGATTTCTTTGTTTAGTGTCAACTTCATCCCATGAGACTGAAGCTTTTTGATATGTACATCTTTAAAATGGCTTATGTTGATAAATGCCAGAGGAAATCTAGTACTTTTTAATAGAATGTATTTTATATAACAATTTTATGTTTTTAGGCTGTTATACTTTTAACCTTTATCTTGTTTTTCATGTACCTTATTTAGTCATTTTAATGTTTACCTTTTTTCTTTTGTTTTTCAGCACTGATGTCTTCATTTTTTTTTGAAGCGTTTATTGTACAAAAGTTTTTTGCAATTTGTACCTTCATATTTTTGAAATTTTATTTTTGATCTTGTAGCCACTCTGTATTGTGCAACAGAAAATTATCAACTTTTATGGAAAGAATAGTGTTATAAAAGGCTTGCTTATTTGTACAAATTATGCCATGGAAGAAAAGAAAGATGCATTTGTCTTTCACATTGGTTACTTCTTTTCGAGTCCCACATGATTACCAACAGTAGTGCTCAAAATGTATGGCAATGTTACAACTTCATCGCTGACACACTGGGGGGATTATTTCAAAATTGCAACAGCGTATCATATATTTATCTGTTGAAATAAATAAATCGTTTTCTTTTCGGTTAATTTCAGGGAAATGCACAACCATATTCAAATAAACCACAAACAAAAATAAAACAAAATATTCACATGTGCATAGTACCATGAACTTGGTAGCATGTTGTGCTATGTTGTATGATGCATTGCAGAATGGAGAAAATACTACACAAATATTTGTTTGGTAAGTTTTAAAAAAATAAATTTTAAATAATATGTGTATCATGTAAAGTTATTAACTGTTTAACATAATATTGATTTACAAGTTGAAAGATTTTTAAATTGGTTCTACAATACATACTAATTTTCCTGTTTGAATCCTTAATAAATGTTTACGATGAACCAGCAGGAGTAAGACATGTACGTAGAATACCTCACCCTGGGCGAGGAGTGGGTGGCACTCGTACACGAAGGGCCACAAACATGCATTTTTCCTCAGGAGGAGCTAGTTTGACAGGACTTTCTCCCAGTGGACGAGAGAGCATGGATCCAATAGCTGAACTTTTGTCCCAGCTCTCAAGTGTTCGAAGTAGGGCTGCTGCCGCACAAAGTGTATCATCACAGCTACAGCAGTTAGAGATGCAACTGCAATCAACAAGGTCAGTTACTTTCCTCTTTCCTCTGAAAAATTTCTTTTGTGATCACTATGACCAGATTAATAAAAGCCTAGAATATATCCCAGAATGGGGCTGGAATATGTATTAGTGTATCCAAACTGTTTTTAAATTCACAGTAACGAGTCTTCCATCTGCATTTGGATCATTTGGTACACTTTGAATCACACTTTTCAGTGTACACTAGATGCTTTAATGGTTTTGCCGGCAATAATTGCAAAAGTCTTGAATTTTTAACATCATTTTAGACTGGTACTTTGTGTACTATAACAAGAGTTACTGAATTTTTGGTCTGTGCCATTTGACAAATCTCTTATTGCAGCAATGATCAACTTTCACTCTTATCTGTAGATTATTTTTCAGACAGTTCTAGAATGATTGTTTTAAACCGACAAATGTCTTTAGTCCCAGGCAGCAGTTCCATGCCCTTCAAAACAGGCCATGCTCAATTGATCACCCTATGGGACCTTCTCCCAAGTTCTGGTTCAGCCTCAATTGTCTCACATTGCTCTGATGTACAGAACTCTACACCCGCATCTAAAGGGGATGGTTTTGCATGTTTCTTGTGACTAGGGAGTTAAACTAGAATCACATTATTTTGAATTCTTGCCTTCTAATAGTAACTGGAGGTGAGATTAATTAGTTTGGACTGGGGTAAAGAATTTCCCAAAAATGATTGCACTGCAATAATAGCAGGTAAGTATTACATAATCATAAGTAGTTTTACCTCCCGATTAATCTTCCATCTCTTTAGGACCAAAATGTTTCTTTAGTATGGAAGATGGACTGAGGTGAAGAATGATGGTAATACTGAACTACTTATCAAGATAAATGCAGACCACCAACTCATATTCTCTAAGAAGTAATTTGTTCACAAAGAAAATTACATGACCATATGGTCAGTTTAATGAAATTTGGAAATAATGATTGATACATAAATGCCTTGACTTTAAGATGTCATTGTTCCATTCCATGCACTTGACCAATCTGAATGATAATCTTTGAATGGCAGCTGAATAACACTGAATAGCAACAGCAATATTGTAAGCAGTTTGACTATCCATAATATTGGCTTTATGATCATCTTTTTTGTATTAGTTCAAATTTGAGGTAATATATTGAGTTGTAATATTGTAGACTAACCGAGCATTGCATAGTTCACATTGCTGTTTTTGTAAAAAAAAAAAAAAAAGATGTTGCCAAAGTGGATAGGTGAACAAATACTAATTTTTCTTTTTGGTTATTCATTTCAGCTGTAGTAGCCAAAGGTTCAGTATGAAGATCTTGCATGTTTTTTTTATGTTCAGATATTTGCCTGAGCACAATGGGTATTGGCCAGAATGCAAGGGGTATTAGCCTGAACACAAAGGGTATTAACCTAAATACAAATGCTGTTGGAATGAACACGAAGGTTTTTGACCAAAACACAGGGTGTTGTCCTAAACTCGTCGGGTATTTGTGTAAACACAGTAGAATTCGGTTTGAACTTGAGGAGTATTGGCCTGAACAAAATGGGTGCTTTTCTGAACAAAAATGGACTGCTTTCCAGAGTTTTTTTGAAAATCGGGTGTTTGAGAGGTTATGGGTGTCAGAGTGGTCTAAAGCTATACAGATCACTCACACTTTTCACCTCTCTCAAAGTCAACTCAGCTAACAGGATTATGTGAGTAAGCTTGCCAGCATATTTTTATGGATCAATGGTTCTTCCTATGGACTTCCTGGACATTTCCTCCATCAAATTTATTGACCGCCATGTATAGCCTATCATGCTGAAAAATGGCATTAAACCCCACAAAACCCAACAAATTTAGTTTTTAAAAGAACCTTAGGTGGTCAAAGAGGAGACATGGTTTTTTGACAAGGCTGTTGATGATGTCTACTGCCTTCTTTTTCTTGATATGCCCTCTAGTTCAGGCCCTGGCAGCAGAAACATTCTTTGTAGCTTAGAAAGACTTTTGGAGACATTGCCCATATGAAGCATGTTCTTGCAGCCTCATTTTATGGTCGTCAGGGAACTTGAAAAAGGCTGTGCCAAGGGCAAAAATAGGCAAGTCCAAATAGGTGATGATCGGTTCCCATTTCTATTTTGAGACCTATAGTCTTAACCTCTGGTTATAAGGTTTGTTTCGTTATTTTATTCTACCTCCTGGTGGTAAACTACACCACACCACTCTTAGTTCCACAACATTGCAAATGAGGATTTCTTCAGGAACTTTTGCTGGCATCTCCATTAATTAGAGGTGTTTTAAGTAAGAGGCCAAGTCTGTAGCAATGATAGGATCACATGATGATCTGTTCTTAGCAGCTTCTTTAAGTGTTTGCTATCAGTAACTTCTTATAAACAAAGATTTTTAATCAGTAACTTGTAATATGATGTAACAGTAACTTGCAAAAAATGGGTCAGTAAGATGCTTAGTAAATAAATATGTGGATAGAATTTTGATTTTTTTTTGTTATTCTTTCACAGGCAACAGTTGGAGAGGATCCCAAGACGACCGGAGACAGCCAAGGCCCCGTCAGGTGCCCCTGTCTCATCTAGCAATCAGGCTGAATTGTCATCCATAGTGGCCTCATCAGGTGCTGCTGGGGGCAGTAGTTCGAGTAGCAGTAATACTTCAAACTCGCAGTTTCTCTTGTCTAGGTAAGGCTCACATTAAAAAAGAAAAAGAAAGAAACTTTGGCAGCTAATATTCAGACTGTCATGAAGTGAACAGTAGCCTTAACAATGCTTCCTGGGCACAGCTGTTGACCTAAATCGTCTTTATCTCAGTAGTAGCTGCATATAGTTTGTTTTCATAGTTCTTTAGTGTTATTAGTCTAGCTGCCCTAGTTTTTCCTACATATTTTTTCTCAGTGTTTCAAAAGAACCCTACTGATCTTTTTAAATTTTATGACGACACTTTAAAATTGTTTTTGCAAGCCACATAATGACAGGTTTCTGTTTTGCCTCTCTTTATGTTTCACCTCAGTAGTTTTAGCAAAAGGAAGGATTTGCTCTCCACTTTCACATCCGACTAAACATTCCATGTGATTTTTTGATGCAAACAGTTTGTGAAGGTGAGCTAAACTGAGAAGGAATCTGAGAGAGTATCAAATGTATTTTACTTGCTAAAAGTGCACAGCTGAATTATTTTACCCATTTTATAAGCTCACCAACCATGACATTAAAAAAGGCCACAATAGCAACTATCTTAAAAAGCTATTGATATCCTACTTGAATTGATGGCAATCTTACTTGAATTGATGGCAATCTTACTTGAATTTATGGCAATGTTGGCATGGGGTTTTGAAGGAAAGACGTCTTATGATGTCTTGTTGGTCTTACTGATGTCTAGTTAGTCTTAGGTGCTAATGTGGCATGCATTATTGCCAAATTTCAGCATCTTGAAAATAGTGTTATAATTATTCCTCCAGAATGCATGGTCATATTGACATTCACTTTTCATTAAAAAAAAACTGCTTTTGATGTCTAGTTGGTCCTAGATAAAAATGAGGCAAATTTGACATGCCTGTGGACATTTGCTATGGCCATAATGAAAATCTTTTTCTCACTGTTACTCCTACATGGATGGTTGCATCTTAAAAGACTTCATATGGTGCCACTTGGATAACCAATATAGCCACCTGTGACCATTTTGACTTAATTAAAATATTGCTGAACTGAGCTTCATTCATCCTGGCTGCTGTATCTTGATACCCTTTCATAGCTACGTGAGGTTTTCAACAAAAGATTTCATATCTTTTATGAGTGGTGCCAAATAAAAGTGATTCCATGGATAAATGGTATGGTGGCCACCTCAGAAATCTAAGGTTACTTTCCCACTATTGATGTCTATAGGATCATGGATTTTAAACTGAAAGAATTCTTATGATGTCTAGTTGGTCCTAATGAAACAGGTGTTTTGTAAACATGCTAATTCAACATTTGATAATTGGTTTGTTACTAAATTTAGTAAGTTTGTGTTTATCAAGAATATAAGTTTGTTTCAGTTCTCAGCACTTAAAAGGAAGAAACAGCTTTATCTGGGATTCCTGGAAATACTGTTTGGCTAGAAAGCTAGAAAAGTATCTGACCCTTCCTGGGCCTTTTCTTGTCTAACTTTGAACCCTGGGTAGAATGGATGTTACTTGTCTCTCATTTGATCAGTTTAGTGTACATCCACATTCCTACTACAGTAGTTGATATTCTCAGGTATGTTTTGAATTAAAAAATTTATTCTGATCAAACAGTAGGCTAAGCGAAAGAAAATGACAGAACTTATCCATTGAGTAAATATAATTTGTCAACTGAACTGCCACATAAACATCAAATAATAACACAATGGTTTGATTGTTGGCTTAAAAATAAAATTGTGAAGTTTCATGCAGTACACACGTGCAGAATATGGAAAAAATGCAAATCACATTTTGCTGGATAGAGGACACAATTCCACAAAAATATTAAAATATTTTGTGTTATTGTTTTTAAGTCAGGTGAAGGGAAGGTGGAACATTAAATATGGTTTGTAGGTCCATGGAAACCTTCATGGTACATGCTGAACTCTAATATTTGGGGTAAAATTATTTTACTGTCTTAACTTTTATGAAAAAGTTGGTGAAAATAGGGAGTACTAATTGTAAAAAGTTTAAAATTTGTACTGTTCAAAATATCTTTAACCTTATTTTTGCATATTTTCATGTCAGATAATTCAAACATCGATAAAACTTTATTAAAACTGCAAATATTAAAACATTTCTTAATTTGCTAAAATATCCATGTTTGTTTAACATAGTTATTATGTAAAGTACTGACCTTTAAAAATAATTTATTTAGAAATCACAAACTGTTTCCATAATAGCAATCTTGAATTTTCATTGGGCTGCATTAATGATATTTTTCACTCTTTTTCTTAAAGCTTCATGTGCCAATTTTAAGCTGGGATTCTATTGATAGCAATATAATTTCTTATTTTTATGATCGGTAAATTTGCAGTACAAGTGACAACAAAAAATAAAACTGCCTTTTCTTGCTTTCCACCATCCCTTTTGGAAGGGAAAATTGACACAAAAGATGTTTTGCTTTCATTATTGATGCATTGTATTGAAATGGAGGATGGTGACCCAAAATCAAAATAAGGCAAAATTTGCATCATTTTTGGGGTGGCTTTCGGTGAAATGAAAGAGCATATTTTGCCTGAATTACCCTGTTATGGACATAGAACTTTTGAAACTTTTTATTGTCTAACTTGATTACTTGTAGAATATTGCCATAATGATGAGAGTTACCGGATTCTGATCATTTTTCTTGCTGAAAAAATGTGCTAACCTTCTCCTGAATGGCAGTCAGGTAAACTAATGCATTCAGCTTATTCTTATCTAGCAGGCACATATGGTTGAATATCTCATTTATGTAACCAGGATGCTTGTGAAGTTCATGAAATGGACACAGGTACAGCACTACTAAAAATAGATAAAACTTTATGATACTGGATTTTGCAGACTTCTTACGAATATTTAGTGAAATAAACTCGATCTAAAATTATATTCTGAGGTTCCACAAATTTTAATCTTTGAAAGTCATGTAGTTAGAATATTTGGAATTGGGAAATCCTATACCTAAAAACTGGAGTCCCATCATGGTGTTTACAGTAGAGAAAAAACGGAGAGATCCTAAAATGGCAGTATCAGCTACACGGGACCAAACGATTGTGCTCGCGTAACTGTTTGCTACCTTGTCCTGTTGGATAATGATGGACAAGGTGTCCATGAAAGAAATGTGGAAAATTGGTCTGTAAAAGGCTGGACATGATGTTTATCCCAAAGAACACAGTTAAGCCTTTCCAGTTAGAATTAGGAAAAAATTATGTAGTAAAAAAAACCAAACTTAAATGCAGTGAGCATTATAGGTTATTAGAATTTGTGTGGTAAAAATTTTTTATAAAAGTTGAAGCACTCTCTTTCCAATAAGACTACATTCTCAGTGGGAGTTGTATATGTTGTGATGTTAGGTTATAGACATGATGTTATAATAAGGTTGTTTAAATTCATAATCCACTGATACAGGCAAATGAGCCCAAAAGTTTGAAGACTTGCAAAGATTTTGCTCCATTATGGTACATGTAAATAGACTTAGATTCCTATTGTAACTTCTATTTGAATATATGCTACCAGTGGTATACCAAGATATTGTACAGTGGGGCCATGAGAATAGCAGGGTCACGCAATCAGGCAAAGTGGGCAAAAAAGTTGCCTGAAAA